>LJJS01001477.1:0-31821 GCA_001447215.1 Diaporthe aspalathi
GTGGCTCACTCGCTTATCTGGCTCACTCGCTTATCATGTACGTTAATATTTTTAATATAAGTAGTTACCACATTCCGCGCAGTCTATTCTTGAAGTAGAAGAGTACCGCACATACATGCCCCCGCCTGACTCCCTCGGATTCACAATGTCCATGAGTTTCGGGAGCGCTCCGTGTAACTCCGTTTGCTTGTCGGCTGGTGCTCCCAATGAGCATCGGAACAGCACATCCATTTGCGGATTTAATGCACAACGTATGGAACAACCGTTTATGACTTTTCTCCAGGAATGGTATGAGGGGAATGTACCCATGGTTAAGAGGAAAAAACTGGGTCGTGGCGAAGTCATGTTGCTCTTGTGGCCGTCAAAGGGATGCAGTGAAATCAGCACTATCAGTTCTCTGGCGCAGGCTAGCCTCTGTGCTTCGTGGGGGCACAAACTGGAGCCCCTTGTTTGCTGCAGCCTTCAAGATCTCGCCTACATCCTGCATGCGACATGCACGGGGAGCGACATTCTGAGTACTTCGCTTGAGCCAGTATAAACTCCCTTGGTAGTTCTAGAAGTCCTTTTAATTCGCTTCTACTTGTGCAAAGCCTGTGTGGTTGCATGCATCTCAACTACGGCCAGCTTGGTGACAACGCGGGAGAATCATACATCTCTATTATCATTAGCACACCAAAAACCTCTGCAAAGTCAAAGAAGGCTTGTAGACGACCGGAGGGTGTTGTTTGGGTGGGGCTTAAAAGCAGCGATGATCAAACCAGCCTCCCAGAATCTGCACACCGAGAAAGTATTGAGCCGATCCTCGGTAGTCTCGCCTCGTGTATGTACCCTTTGCTAAAATTGGGCGCACAGAGTCTTGGCGGGGGCGGTATGTATTCCTTAGGCAGCAGGTGTAATAAATCATGGCTGACACACCAACATACTGGCTCCTTTGAACCCGGTTCCCGCGGGTACAAATTCACGTAATCTCCCACATATACCTGCTCAGGCCACAGGCTTCCCACTCCCTCGTCATATTAAATACATACTTACTTGAGTAAGTACCTAAAAATAGAAACACATCACATGGTTTAACTAGGTTGTTGTTCCTCACTCTTGGTGCACCTTTCAACAGGATTCGTCCTCACCCCCACTATCATAAACTCCTTCACCAGCTTGCCCGGCTCTCTTTCATCACCGCGTCCTAATTCGCAAAGAGCTTGAAAATGGATGTCTTTGACGACACAGATCCGACGCTCTCTCCCGAGCAGCAGCTACAATATGCCATCGACACAGGCTATTCGCTCGTGGCGCCTCCTGAAGGAGTCACACCCAATTTTCATAGCAACGACACAACCGCATACCAGGTTTCCATTACTGCAGACGTGTGTATCACGCTCATGGCAGTTTTCGGCCTGTTTCGGCTGCTAGCCGTTGTCAAGTTTGGGCGCAAGACTTACCTTGTGGACGAGTGTAAATAAGTCCCCCCCCCTTTCGCCGATTGCTGAGTGATGGCATGCTAACAGCGGAACCTCTGTACGAAGTCATATTTGTCATAGGATTCGCTCTCTTTCTTGCATTCATCGCAGTGACTCTTGCCGGTAACCTCCACCCTTAGTCTCCCTTCTTCACGGTTCTCTTCTCTCCGCTGACGGCGGGCAGCCGTTGAGCATGGCGTCTTCGGCCACCACGCATGGGATGTCCCCGTCTCAGACATGACTCAGGGGATGCTCGTGGTATCCCTCCTGTCACAGACTTTCTCGCCGCTCGCCATTTGCGTCGTGAAGGTCTCCGTCCTCACGCTCTATCTCCGCATCTTCGGTAGCTCCTTACCGTGGATGCGAGCCGCATGTGTATGCGGCATCGTGCTTCTCCTGGTGTACCACATCTCCGTATCAACCGCGCTGGGTGTCATGTGCGCGCCGAGCCCGAAGGCGGGATACAGTCGGATCGCTCTGGTCTTGGCGTATTCATCGGATCAGTGCTATCGTACGCGGATTCCAGTTTTGCTTATGGGCATTGGCAATCTTTCAATCGATATCACGTTGTTGCTCCTGCCGCTGCCTGCGATCTGGAAATTGCAGATGTCCCTCACAAGGAAAGTTAAGACGTCGGCCGTTTTTCTGGTTGGAATTTCGTACGTAAAGTTTTCTCTACTTCACCACTCCATACTCTCAGGTTACTCAACAAAGGTTGGTCAAATAGGGCATGTATCTCCAGTCTCATCGGTCTCGTGGTGCGTGTGCGGTACTACAGCATTAACTCGGATCGTATCCGTCTCGTGATTCCGATCTGGGCAACCGCCATGGCCGAGATGGCCGCTGGTGTCGTTATCTGCTGTGGACCTGCGGCGGCAGTTGTATGTCGTGCTTTGCAAGAGACACCGATCGTCGCATCATGGACTTCCATTGGCTCCAGGCTTGCTGGCAGCCTTGGTGGGAGGTCGCGCTTCAGGCCTATGCTATCAGACCAAGCGCCTTCATCAACCAAGCAGATCAACGAATCTCCGCTGCGCACATTTGGCGGGACGTCTCTGCCACAAAATGGAGGATGGCCAGTTGCGCGACCCACGACAGACCCGAGGGGCGGGTGGACCAATGCGGAGGTTGATGCACATTCGCTGAGGACGTTTACGCCTATACATACGGAGGGCATTGGGAGAACGACTGAGTTTGGCATCTCACGAACTGAATGCTCATAGCTCGAAATCTACCAGTAGTACCATGCCATGCCTCTCGATTAGAATATTTTGATTTACATTCACCAAACAACATTGAAACGTTCCAGGTTGCCTTTCTCTGACTTGGTGCTTTGCCGACTTACAACAGCTGAGGAAACTATAGCATCCCGGATTTTCCACTGATCCCATGACCAGTCGTCTGGATTTGGGAACACGCTGGTTGACCTGTTGAACGTATTAAATGTGCTCGAAGGAAGAGCGTATAGTAATCCTCCAGGATACGTAAGTCACAATATATTTGCGAAAGGCCGCCGTGTTGCCCTGACAGTACTATTTACAACGAGATGGAGGACGAGCCAATGAGTGACATCTTCAACCCCTGAAGAAATCAATTAAGCAGCATCCAAAGCATCCTTTTTTTTGTCTGCTCTGGAGAGCGAAGCCTCGTGTTCTGAGTCATCTCGCAAAAGGACCGTCCGTCAGGAAACACAGATGCAAACGAAAATGAGAGCTTGCATGTGGCGTTTGGCGAATGCGTAATGGTGTCTACGTCTATCTAACAGGCGATTCTGTATCATACAAGGGCAGTAACTGCAGCTGGGCCTACCGGCCTTCGTTATTTACTTTATCGGTGGTCTCTGTAACCGTAAGATATCCCAGGAGGCGTGACTGTGCGTCATCGCCCAGCGAACCAGCCACATGATCTTCTCGCGCGAGCTGACCTGTCATCTGCGGTGGCACGACACGCTCTGAGACGCTGGAAGGACAAACAAATGTTCTTGACGTCGTGTGAGCGGAGTTGAATACAAATACAGCTAGAGGTCAAACAAAACTGGAGGGTGTGGTGCCGCCCATAGAGATGGATAACAACTGAACCTTCTGGGAATTGTTGCCAATGAACGATCATTAAGCTACTTCGTGGGAATGGGTCATCGATATGGAGTATAGAGTGCCGTATCCTTCCGCAAGGGCTCCGTACTAAAGTAGCAAGCCCAAGATCGTGCAGTGCCACCCAAGAATAAATGACCAACCAGCCAGCTCCGGCGTGTTCCGTCGTTGACAAGCACGACCACAGCTGGCGTACTCCGCGCTTCTCTATGCCAGCCAGGCATTTCGCACCATGCCGAAACCACTCAGGGCCTCCTCACAAATGACGAGTATGAATTCATTAGATTTTCAGCTACTGTCGGACTCCTGCATCAAATTTATGCGGCTGACATGCATGAGGCGCTTGCTTGTCCGACAACGCCTCAAATCCTGGGCATCAAACCTTGGTATTGTGACACCTGAAAAATTTCTCTTTCAAGGACTTAGCACTACTGCCGGAGCTCCGCGGTAAATTCCTACAGTGCCATATTGGCAGTGCATGGACTGCTGCCAGCAATCGGTGCCTCTGGACCAAGGGAGAAAGCACAGGAAGGCCACTCATTAGAGTACGTATAACAACAAATGCATATATATCAATAAAGTAAGGATGCTGGCACGGAGGATGAGCTGGTCCATTGCAGACCGACAGTTTCCCTTTATGTCGACTTCAGAGACCCCGAGTTGCTGCTCTAGTTGCTGCAATGCTGATCCTCATTCTTGTGTTGTTCCTGGCTCGGCTGGCGGAATCAGCATCTGGTCTCCAAAGCAGGAGAATTGCTGCTCCTGCGACATTAGCATGCGGAAAACTGGCATCAGCATTCCCTGGCAGTGTCATTTGGCGAGGTTCAGGTAGCTACCAGAATGCCTCCACCGGTTCGTCACAGTTCACTTTCCATTTTTCTCCTTCTGCACGAAATTAACGTTTCATGCTGACTGTCATAGCGATATATTCGGAAACCTGTGTATCATCACCTGACTGCGTATTCGAGCCCTCATCTGCCCCAGACATAAGCAAGGCCATGAAGATCATCAAGAAGTCAAAAGCTCACTTCGCTGTCCTGGCAGGCGGGCACATGCCCGTTCCCGGGGCGCAGTCCGTCCAGCCTGGAGTCATGATATCGCTGTCAAAGCTTAATGCACGAAATCTCAAACAGAATCACTCAATAGCCAGTATTGGTCCAGGCCAGGTCTGGCGGGATGTCTACGCTTGGCTACTACCCTACGGGCTTGCGGTCAATGGTGGCCGGTACCCAACCGTTGGTGTGGGTGGGTATCTCATTGGAGGCGGAATCAGCTACTTCAGCAGCACTCACGGCTGGGGCTGCGATACAGTTGTGGCCTACGAAGTCGTACTCGCCGATGGCAGAATAGTGGAGGCGACAGCCGGTGGCCAGTATGCTGACTTGTTCTGGGCTCTCCGCGGCGGCCACAACAACTTTGGCATCGTGACGCGTTTCGATCTCAAAACATTCCCGATGACGTCCGCCTACTTTCGTGGAACCATCTGGGACGGCAACAACGCGTCGGCTCAGACACAATTCTTTGCGGCTCTTGATTCCTACATGCTCCCGGGGGGCGGAGTCGACGACCCCAACGTCGCCACGAGCGCCATCGTGTCGGTGGCGCCTTGGAGTGGCGTGACCCAGCTGATCAGTATCCAGCTTGCCCCTGGTGTGGACCCAAGCCCCAAGGCGTTCGAGAACTTCACCGCTATCGATGCCCCGGCGGTCCAGAGTCTTGGCGGAAAGGTCGTGTCAGACTGGACGGAGGTGTTGAAACCCCTGGAGCCGACTGGAACGCGAGGCTCACGCCAGCTATTCTGGTCCGTCAGCTTTAAGCCATACTCACGTGCAATACGTATCGCCAACGAAACTGTTGTCAATATGGCATTTGCGGAACTTGCGGAAGTCTCTGGAGCTGTGGTTGCCTTCACGTACCAACCGATCTCCCAGGATTGGCTACTCGCATCTCAACAGAGTGGTGGGAATGTCATTGATCTTGACCCCAAGTCTGGGACATTTATGGGTGAGTAGATCGGGTCTACCGAGAGGGACTGGGGAACTTGCAATGGAGGAGACTCCATGAGCTGGTGGCATTCCTTTTTGTTGAACAGAGGCTGACAGGCATTCTAGCCGGGTTAATAACTTGTACTTGGGCCCACGCTGCCGATGATGAGAAAGTAAATTCTTTCGCAGCCAAAGCTGCATCGACCATCACAGACGAGACAACTGATATGGGCTTGAACCATGATTTCGTCTACCTCAACGATGCTAGTCCGAGTCAGAGGCCATTTGAAATTTATGGTGGAGGCAAGAGTCTTCCCCGACTGATCCAGATTCGGGACAAGTATGACCCCGAAGGATTTCTGCGGAAATATCTAGCCCATGGCTTTGTCATTGAGTAATGTGTGGTTGCAAGTATCTTGATAGGCCAGAGAAGGTCATGAAGGAATTGTAATTGCGAAGTGGTGAACTCATTGTACTCTGAAAGAAATATCATAGGAAACTGGATCTTCGCGCCTGCAGATGCGAATGGACACCGGTGGCGGCCAGTATATCGCGATAATTTAAAAATAGACAGACACACCATCCCTATACCATATACGACTGTGTGAAGGGACCGCTCGCATTTCGATTTTTTCTTGAAAAAAAAAGAGAGATTTGTGCCCGGATTAAGAACAAAACCAACTATACCCTATACCCACCATAACCATACCCACACTCACATCATCTGCACACACGACACCCACGGTCAGATCACATACACCCAGAACACCTGCTCTCAGTACGTACCTGCTCCTAGGGAACCCAGGCCTCAGACACCCAGACATGAGACACAAGCAGACCAACCACGCCCACGCCTATAATACCAACTGCTAACAGGTCATCCCACCCACACCTGTAAGAGCTATACTGAAATGTCTCGTGGTCAAATTGTACTCCAAGGTAATGACTACTTGCCCGGCCGATTTAGTCAACGGCCGACGACCTGGCAATACTCCAAAAATTCTGTGTCTGTCTCCAGTTCTTCCATCTCTGTCTTCTTCAAAGAAGTAAGAATTTCAAACCCACCTGATGACTGCATGGGAAGTACTACACATCGTCTACAGACGGCGTCAAACTCCCGTGTTGGCGGCCGGATCAGGTCGGGCCGCCCATTTCCCAAAAACAACTTGTCACCAAGGCTGATATCAAATGCACTCAGTCCGACCCAGCTGGTGATACAGACTTCTGCTCCATCAAAGGTGGCAAATGGGTACCGAAGGCTTTCCTCGTAGTCGGGAAGGTCAGACGCGAGGCCAAACGCCTGCAGGGCCTGTGTCCTGTCGATAGAATCCAGTGAGTCCCGAACGGCCTTAGCTACACCGGGTAGGCCGGTTGTGTCGCTGATGAGATCACCAATGGACATCGACGTCGTGGCTATGAACACCAGTGTTCCCATGTAGCTCCACGGCAGCGGATCTCCGATCAGCGCCCTTCCGTCGAGCGTCGTGTCCAGGAGGGAAGGCGAGTCAGCGGCGTACGTATTACTGGACGGCCCAGCTGCCCCCACACGGGCCCGGATGATGCAGCGCCATAGCAGTGCCATGAGCGCGTCATTGGCGGTGACTTTCTCGGACGGCGGGCTCGAAGGATCTTCGGAAACACACCGTGACGTCAGGGCTTGGAACGCCTCTCCTGACATGTAGAAAACATTCGTCCGCATCGCTGGCGCCGTACTCTCTGTGGAATCCTGGCTGGAGGTGGGTCCGTTTGGTTGCAGGAGACCGATGAGGCGCCACAGATGTGGCGATGCCACTCCCGAGGCCGCTGACCTGTATTTTCCCTCTGCGGCCCAGATATCACCGAGGATGGAATAGTTACACGAGTCCGGATGTATTGTGATTGGCGGTGCCAGCCCGTCGCAACCTTGGAGAGCCCTGGCGTTGCTGGTCCACGACTTCATGAGCAGCGTCCCGGAATTCCCATCGATGATCGGGTGGAACATCCCCACGGCAAGGAGCAGCCCCGATTTGACGTAGTTTGCCTGTGCTGTCAGGGCTGGCGCGCCAGTCCTCGTGTAATCCATGTCGGACTGTGATTTCGGCAACAGCTGTTGGCTGTCCAGTAAATCCTGCTGGAGGCCATCTTCCATAAGGTCCTCGTACTCCGGCCAAGATCCTGAGATGTCGTTATAGATGACCCTGGGACACCAATGCCCGCATTTCCGTGCCGCTAGTCTGCCTGGGGAAGGGTTGGCTTTGTCTGGCGGTATAGTAAAAACTTTGGACCCGAAGACTGGGAGTTCTTTACATGTCTGATCGAGGCTCTTTTGGAGAACATCATGTACAGACTCAAACGAAATGCCGGCTTTGAGGTGAAAGGTGAGGATGAAATTGATGAAAATCCTTGGCATGACGTTGTCCATTGGGCTCAGAGGTATGGCGGCCGATTCATCCATTGTATTTGGAGCTTGGTGAGGTGTTGCTGGCAGGAGGATCTGAGCGGTTGCTGTGGCTTCTGCCGGTCGAGCCGCGCATGGGAATCGCGGAGGCCCACTATCAAGGCATACGAAGTCTTGGCTGTGCTCTTTTTTAGTGATGCAATGTAGGTTACCTATCTAAGCGACCTTAGGTGTCGTACGACCGGCTGCACAGACCGGTGATTGCCCTTAAGGGAAATGGTCATACAGGAATGAAAATCGTTACACAGTGAGACAAACGGCACACGAGTCGCCGACAGCATGTCGGCCACTGACGACGACACCAGCCAAAACGAAAAAGCCGCGAAGCTATGGGCATTCTGGGATGACGAGGTAGCATTTAGGTCGATGTACTCGGGAGATATGCATGATTGTGAAGCAACGTAAGAGAATCAGTTGAAAAAAAGATGTCTAACAAAAACAGTGTTCTATCAATCAAGAAAGGTAGCGGTCCGTCGTCCTGCTCCAGAGTTCATTCCCGGTCATCTGCAGCTCCAAGCCCAAAAGATAAGTTCGTAGCGCCGGCGTATCACAGACTTCGAGGACCGCCCTCTCATTTTCTTTGTACTCAGATTCCCACTCACGACACATAGAATACAACACCCGTTTGGCCGCAGGGATAGACAGAGAAGCATCCCGGGCAAGAATGGCCACCGACGTGCAAAGCACGCCCCCTTCTTTGTGAGCCGTCTTGGACGTCGTCAGCTCCTTTTCGTAACTCCATATATCATTGATGACCGAGAGGTGCTTTGAGCACGTCATGTCCGCCGGGGTAGCAGCCGAAAGCTCAGTTGGCGAGACATGCAAACCCATCGAGAAGCGCATCAATGCCCCCAAAAGACTAGGTCGAGTTAACAAGAGATTCTTTGATTTCTTACGGCCGGATTTATCACGAGCTCATTGGGGCCATGGACATACGCCTTGCCAACATCCCTCTCTCGGTATTCAAGATACGTTCTCAGATCCAGCGGCTTCAGCCGTGTAGAATCTGTTTGAGCGCGCATGAACACGAAAACAGGTTCCAGCACTTCGTTTGCCATGTCGTAGTCGTGGGAGCGCATGCTCTCCCATAGCTCGTGAGCGATTGACTCGACGGGCACTGAGGTATCAGGCAAGACGGCCCCGCGGGAAATGCTCATTAGTCTCTCATTATATTCGGCCCCCTCAGCCAGAGACATGTGCTCCAAGAGATCTAAATTATTTGCCAGGGTTATATGAATATCTGGGATCATGGAGATAAAGGTGTAGCACACTCACCATCTACAAGGAACAAAAGCGTCAACAGTCGGCAGGCAAAATGAATACGGTCATTCAAAGCCAAGGGGAAATACAAGCAGGTGACGCGGGAGAAACCAGCGCCAAGGAACTTCAACCTCGCCTTTTCGTCTGGAAAGTGCCATCGCTCCAGAAAATAGCCATCGACCTCCTTTCCCACCTCTTCTGCTCGCGGGTGAGATTTGGCGGGAACGAGGCGCGAAGATGGGACCTCGGCGGATTTCAGCTGCGTCATTATTGAGATCGGTGAGGCTTGCGTCAGAGATAGTGCAATATGACTGGATGCTATCATCAGTACTAGTATTCGGTATTAAATAGACGCACGAATCATTGCCCCAGCCAGGGGTCCTTGTACGAGGTTCATGTAACTTTTGAGGCATTCACGGGGACCGGGCATCCATTGACAAGTCTCAGCCAAGTGCATGCCCCTCTGGCAGGCCAATCGGCTCGCTTGGTTTCGCTGGTCGTCTTTACAGACCACATAGAGCAGACACATGCACTTGGGTCGACACGGGGATTCTAGTCCGTCTCATTTCTAAGACAACCGCGGTACTTAACCAGTAATGGAAATTTCCCCAAGTGGTAATGTCCGAAAGGCCTTGAAGGGCGGTAGCTGTGGCGGTAGCTGTGCAACAGCCAAGGTTCATCGGCCACTACTTGGCGCACACAGCCGCCGGTCGATGTCTGAAAACTGGTTCGGAACTGACTGATTTTCTTCGGTTCCGACAGTCAAGGATCGATTTGTTCCGAATTGCCTTGCAGGTTTCTATCGAAATTCACCTCGCCCGACCACAGAAGCCATGAAAATCTGCGTACAGTGGAGAAGAGAAGCCAGAAAGAGACAGCACGATTACCTGTTTCCTAATCGATATCGATACCACGATGGGCTCTAGCTTGCAACTGGCTTCGGCTTCCTTAATCACTGGGCTCTTACTTACATGGAAGCTGTTCCAACTCGCACGAAATATTTCCAGGGCGAAAAAGACAGGCTTGCCATACACAGTCTCGCCGATTCATGAGCTCGAGGTCTCAGCATTCGTCACCGATGTCCTACTGCGATGGTACTGCCAGGAATATCTGTTGAGAGGGCACGGGTGGCCCAAATGGGCCAGATTTATGGTCAAAGACTGGCACTATGAGGATAAATATCGAGCCCATAGAGAATATGGACCCGTCTTTCTCGTGGTATCAGCTGGCGGGATCGTATGCTACACGGCTGACGCCGAGGTCTCCCTTGATATGGTGACGAGGAGGAAGGCCTTCGTGAAGATGGCAGACAAGATGAGTCAGTATGATATCCTCTGGGAGATAGTTGGTGAGCCTGATGACTTACTGGGAAACAGAGATGCTTGAGCCATTTGGCCCGAATGTGGTGTCGACAGAAGGAGACGTTTGGCGCTCTCATATACGTACCACGCTGCCTTCCTTTGGAGAGCAAGTGCACAACGTCGTTTGGGACGAGACAACACGGCAGACGGACATGCTCTGTGAGTTGTGGGTGGATGTTTGCAGTATCAGTATCAAGGAGAGTATCTACCAACTAACCATGAACACAATGTGTCTTGCAAGTTTCGGGTGGCAGGTTGACTGGGCGCCGGGCCAACGGGTTATCCCATCCGGTCACAAAATGTCGTTAGTGGATGCTGTAACAAAGCTTGTCTTGAACCTCCCGCTGGTCTTACTCTTGCCAAGATGGGGACTTCGCATTCTGCGAAACAAAACGATTTATGTGGCATGTTCCGAATTTGAGAGATATATGGACGAATTTATTGCTCGCGAGAAAGCAGCACAGAGAAAGACGGATTTTGTGGAGGCCGGAAGGCAAAATCTCCTGACAGCGCTCGTCCGCTCAAGCCGCGAGTCAATAGGACTGGAAGAACCACACAGGAACACAGTGCTCGGACTGACAGATCGGGAGATTAAAGGGAACATGTTCATTTTTCTACTGGCGGGTAAATATGCCATTTGACCCGCTGATGCAAGCCAGGAGGGACCAAATCTCAATGCTGACGGCTACATAGGGTACGATACAACTGCAAATACAATGATTTACGCCTGCGTCGTCCTAGCACTTTATCCAGAAATACAAAATAGAGCGCAAAACGAGGTCGACAAACTCTACGCCGAGAATTCCGCTGATGGTGGACAAGCACTGTCATATTCGAAAAGCTTCTATAGCTTCCGCTACCTGCTTGCGCTCATGGTACGAAATATCAGATCTACTTTTGATATCATTTCGAAATCATTGCCTATGCTTACTGAAATTAGTACGAGGTTATGCGTGTATTCCCCACGGTTCTTCCAATAACCCGTCAGGCGCATTCAAGTCAGGTGGTCACAGTACCTGGGTGCTCGAACAAGACAGCAGTTCTACCTGTCGGCACTATTTGCATTGTCAACATCACCGGCACGCACTTCTCCGAGTCTAATTGGCCCTCACCGCATGTCATAGATCCCAGGAGATGGCTCGTAAAGGACCCGAACAAATTCGATCCGTTAAACTCGTCCTTTGTACAATGCGAGGTATCATCGCCGATAGCCGGCCACAAGAAGGGAACATTTATGACGTTCAACGAGGGGCCAAGAGCTTGTCTGGGTCGCAAGTTCGCCCGGGTGGAGTTCTTGGCCTTCTTTTCGACCCTTCTCCAAAGGTATACATTACAACTTGACGAGGGGGCCTCGGGGCCGGCGCTGGAATGGAGTCTCCGATGCCGTAGTGGAGGCTCTCCCGTCACGCTGACGCCGCCTCGGGATATCAAGTTGCGTCTGATTCCAAGGTCGGTGAGTGGAGCTCGCAGGGGGGAGGGGCATGACCGTGGATACTTTTGAGCCGTGAAAAGGCTGGAAAATAAGACTTGGCGGTGGTGTCAGTGAATCTGAAAGCAGCTGATCGGCTATTGAGGTAATACAATGTCTTGATGAATTGTCTAGGCAACGCCATTCCAGACCAGGTCGGTGGCACAGGTCATATTCAAGTAGTGACTTTTCTGCTTTGAGTGACAATGTACCACGATTGAGCCTGCTACTGTATGATCTAGTGGCGCTTTGGTTCGACCCAGGCGCGACGACTTGCCCAGCCACCAGAGAAGCTAGACGAGTTACACGAAGTCCGAGGCAACACAACCCCTTTCCATATTGAGGGTGGATGCATATTATGTCTTGCTTGTTACCGCATCATCCACTTGCTTTGCTCTTGTGCCTCAGCCCAGCACTCAATTTCGCCGTGCACCATGCTCCGGAACAGGTTCATCATCACACTTCCTTGTGATCAGCGTATTTTCCCTTCATCAGCATTTCTGTGGGAAAGATGCCTCAGCAATGGCCGGATTGGACTCCGAACTGGCTCATAGCGACTGTAGAGGCTACCGTCGAATCGTCACAGTATTCCCCCTGGAGTACTCCACGAGACTCCGTGATTTCAAGATCAGGCGGCTCAGTTGCAAGACGACGGTCAAATCGTTATACTTCCATTTACGAAGACTGTATTGATACCACACCCGGAAGCCCCTCCTATCGACTGAGCTCCCGCCAGACTACATACCGTAATAGTGGTTTATCCGAGGTCACTCGACCGCCTGCGTCAAGAGCGCGACCAGAGAACAGGCAAGATGGAACCGAAGATAACCGACTATCACCCTCCTTAAGACGGCCATTATCACCACTTTCAACGGCGGAAATTCAAAGTCAATCCACACACGATCTGGCAGTTTTCCTATCATCATTGGCACATTCATCTGAACAAAACACGGAGCTTGCTTCCGCCGACAGCTCCGGCACTGTGAGATCACCGCCAGTATCGTTGGTCCAAGAAGCAACACAGGGACCGAAGAACGGTACGGCGTATATACCTCGGAATGTGCTACCAGAATTCAATGACGAAGTCAAGGAAGACGACTCTCAGTATCCGACGACATGGGTAGCCGCAGCAATTACCGGAGGCATCTGCCTCGTATCCTTTGCGACGGCTGTGGATAATACAATAATAAGTCTGTCAAATCTTCTCCGCAGCATCCATACACGACCGAACTGACTGTGTCTCGCCCCCTATGCAGCAACCGCAATTCCCAGCATAACGAGCGAGTTCAATAACATGAATGATACCGGCTGGTATGGGAGCGCCTACCTCCTCGCGAGCTGTGCGCTCCAGCCGACGTATGGCAAGATTTTCACCCACTTCCACATCAAGTGGACGTACCTTTCTGCGCTTCTTCTATTCGAGGTCGGCTCTGTCATATGTGCGACCGCGCCCAGCTCTTTGGTTCTTATCATCGGGCGCGCCGTTGCGGGCCTCGGAGGTGCAGGCTTGACCTCTGGAGGGTCAACAATCATTGCAGGCTCGGTGCCGATCGCAAAACGTGGGTTGTTCAACAGTTCGCTTGCGACAACATTTGGAAGTGAGTCTGCTATGTCTTTAAGCTGTAGTCATCCATGGCGTCTGCAGGCTTTCTCGACTGAATGACTCGCTAACCTAGGCATCCGCGTCGAAGTTGCCTCCGTAACCGGTCCTCTCCTGGGGGGTGTATTGACAGACAGACTGAGCTGGAGGTGGTGCTTCTGGTTGAATCTGCCACTAGGAGCGGTTGCCTTCCTCGTGGTCATGTTGGTCTTCAAACCTCCCCAACGCAAGGCGACATCACTCCCGGTCATGGACAGACTACTGCGGCTTGACTTCATTGGGTCCGCAGCATTCATACCGGGAATAGTTTGCCTGCTTTTGGCTCTGCAGTGGGGTGGCACCACATACAGCTGGTCCGATTCACGAGTTTGGGGCACGCTCTTGGGTTTCGTCCTTCTCATTACTTGTTTTGCTGGTATCCAGATTTACAGAAAGGATAAGTGAGTCTTGAATAAAAGCTCTTCTGTCTTGTGGGTCGTGCCACTGGTTTCTGACAAAAAATAGTGCCCTGATCCCGCCGCCGATAATATGCCAGCGCACTGTTCTCACCAGCGTCGTGTTCCAGGCCTTGCTCTGCATGGGTATCTATGCGCATTTCTTCTACCTGCCTTACTATTTCCAAGTCGTTCAAGGCATGGACGCAACGCAATCCGGGATCCGTACAATTCCATATGTCGCCTCGATATCGCTATTTGCAATCGTAGCAGGAGCCCTGGTGCAGCTCTTCGGCTTTTTTGCCCCTTTCCTATGGCTGGGATCAGCAGTTTTCACGGTCGCTGCGGGACTGATGCACACATTGCAACTTCAAACCCCCAAAAGCGCTTGGATAGGGTTCCAAGTTTTGGCGGGTGCAGGTGCAGGTGCAGCGTTTCAGATGCCCCTGATCGCTGTACAGTCCTCTCTTCCTGAGGCCGACGTGGTAAGCAAAAACGAGGGAAGGGGAGAGAAATAAAAGCGAAGACATTACTTACGGATATAATAGCCCATCGGTAACGCAATGGTGGGGTTTTTTATGACATTAGGCTCCAGTATCAGTGTCTCTGTCGCCCAGAATATTTTTTCCAACTGCCTGGCCCGGTGGTTGGCCGCGATACCTGGACTCAATCCCCAGCAAATCATCGGAGCTGGGGCGACAGGCGTGAGGGAGGTCACGGCGCCTGAGATGCTCGAATTGGTCCTCAGAGCATTTAATGACTCAATCATGGCCGTCTTCATATTTTCTATAGTAGCTGGTGGTTCCGCCTTCGTTTGTAGCTTGTTCGTTGGGTGGAAGTCTCTCACATCAAGACCTGAGCATCCTGAGGAGCTGCCATAGGGCAGATGTCATCAAGCTGCAAATACCACAGTGCAGTAACTTTGTGACGGAATGAATGGTAAATGCCATCAGGGTGAAGCTCAGAGTATACAAATACGAATTATTTGACAAATCTCACTAGTTTGAGCTTAGAAGCTGATTGCTGGAGTTGAGCTGGTGTCATCCTGTAACTGTCGTTCATGCAGAAAGGCTCTGAGACTCAAAAATTTTCCATTCTATCTGACATCAAAAGTTCTGGCATTCAGATATTAGAAAATGGTTTAGATACAGTGGTACATCGCTAAAAATCAGGCAAAAGCCCTGACGCCCAACAACCTTAGTACAACCTGCGTCCAATGCCCACACCTACTTAAGTAAGTTACCAGACGAAGACTCGCACCTGCGAGCTCCAAAGTTACTCAAACTATAACACGGAAACGTATAACACCTATAAGCGGCTCCAATATCTACGTCTCATTTACCATATGGGGTGGCTTTTGGACATGCATGGCGCCTTCATCACGACCCCGCATCACGCAAGGCATATTGACGAAGATGGAGTGTGACGATCATGTCTCAGTATAAACTGAGGAAGCAAAACGGTGAAGTCGGAGGTTGCTGAGCTGGGCAATGTGCGAACCCTCTGGTCGCATTCCTCAATGGGGTCCGGGGGACGTCTACACTTGAACATTGTCTCGGGGACCGGGGCAATCGGCCGGGAGTTCCTCAAACTGGAAAAACGAGGGAACACCGAATTCGTGGCTAATGCTGATGATCGCATGAACACACCGACTTGATGCCCGATTGCCCAGAACCTCCAGTTTACCAATTCTCCGAGTGCACAACAAACATCACACTGCCGAGCTGCGTACTTACGTGATCACCGGATGACCATTCACCGCTTGGGTATCTCGCAACATATCACTGCCGTGCTTGTAAACAGTAATCATGTTCCGATGATGATCTCGGATACTGCATTTGACCTTGAACACCAGCAACGTCGTCACTTCGTGTGAGCTTCTGCGTCCGCCTGTCGAAGATTTGTAATCGTGGATTGTGTTAGTTCAATCAATATGAATGGGCTTACCAATGGATTGTGCGGAGGTCCTGAAAACCGTTCAGAACCAGCCACCATGCCCTTGGCTATTGTCGGCATGGCCTGTCGATTCGCCGGGGGAGTTAGCAGCCCGGAAAAGCTGTGGGAGTTCGTGTCTAGCGCAAGAAGTGCTTGGTCTCTGATTCCACAGACGAGATTCAACATGTCAGCCTTCCATGACCGCGAACGCAACAAGTCCGGGACTGTAAGTGAAAAGATCAAACTTGTACAATGAAACTGTGGTCCTGAAACCAAAACTAACCCAGCATATTTGATCAGACACATATCAGGGGAGGATACTTCCTTGAAGAGGATATAGCCGTGTTTGACACCTCCTTCTTCAATTTGTCCGCCGAAGTCGCCGCAGTGAGTTGCTGACAACTAATGTGGCTATTTTATGTTTTCCATCTAACCCTCCCGCGTAGGCAATGGACCCACAGATTCGACTGTTACTAGAGCTGACGTTTGAGTCACTTGAGAGTGGTACGTTAAATTCTGTTGGCATCCGAGTTCTAACCAGAGTGAAAGGGGACATTTGCTGAAAACTGTGGGTATACAAAGCCGGCATTCCCATCGAGGTCATTGCGGGATCCAGGACCTCAGTCTTTGCCGGAACATTCAACAAGGACTATCACGACAGGCTGATATCTGACCCCCTCCAGGTCCCTCGCGGGATAGTGACGGGCAACTATCACGCCATGGTCGCCAATCGTATTTCCCACTTCTTCGACCTAAAAGGTCCTAGCACTGCCGTCGACACAGGCTGTTCCACGTCTCTGGTTGGGCTGCACCTGGCCTGCCAGAGTCTGCGCTCAGGAGAAACAGACTGCGCCATCATCGGTGCTGCTTGCATTGATCTGAATCCAGATCTATTTTCCAGTCTATCCAGTCTTGGGTGAGTTATCTCCTCACATGATTGTAACAGAACCTTTTGGCTATCTTCGTGTATTGATGCTTTAATGATTTGGCTGATGAGACTAATGCTCGTGGTTCAGAACATGTGGACCTGAAGGGAAATGTTATACGTTTGATGAACGTGCCCAGGGCTACGGCCGAGGAGAAGGCGCAGCAACCTTGGTTGTCAAGCGCCTTGCAGATGCCATCAGGGACGGTGATCCGATCCGCGCAATAGTGCGTGAGACTCATATGAACCAAAATGGGAAAAGCACAACGATAACGGCACCGGATGGTGCTGCGCAGCAAAACCTCATCAGGGAATGCTATGAGAAAGCTGGCCTGAGTCCTCATGATACAATTGTCGTCGAGGCCCACGGTACGGGGACCGCTGTTGGTGATCCAATCGAAGTGGAAGCGATCGGTAGGGCCTTCAGTCCCGAAGGATTCAATCGTAGGGAGTATAACCGTGTATTGGTTGCTTCAGTGAAGACAAACCTTGGGCACACCGAAGCTGTATCCGGCCTCGCAGCTATCATCAAAATGGCCAAGTCCCTCGAGCATGGGGAAATTGCGCCGAGTCTCAACTTTGAGAGAGCCAATCCGAAGATTGATCTGTATGCCTTGGGCCTGGAGGTAAGTAACATGATTTACTTCCTCGACACGGTTCTCATTAGGCTAATGGGGATTGCCCATCCGGCCTAGGTTCCCGTGAATCTCCGGGTATGGCCGCCAGGTTATCTTCGTCGAGTATCCGTCAATAATTTTGGTTATGGAGGCACCAACACTCACGTCATCCTTGATGATGCACCAAACCGAGGCGCGACTGACGAGGATGAAGGCGAGGTCACAAACAGACTGAAATCATCCAAGCTCTTCATCCTCAGTGCTCGCGACGAGAAAGCAGTTCTCAAAATGGCATCAGACCTTCGTGAACACTTGGAGATCAATCCAAGCATCCATATGAAGAATTTGGCGTTTACACTCGGGCAGCGTCGCTCCAGGTTTGCTTGGACTCTGGCCGTCCCATCAGAATCCACACAAGCTTTGACAGAGTCTCTATCCGCCAACTGTTTCCCGCCAGTTCAGGCTCTCAGCCGCACGCCAAAGCTCTGCTTTGTCTTCAATGGGCAAGGCGCGCAGTGGTTTGCTATGGGTAGAGAATTGATGGAAACATATCCCGTCTACCTGGCCACACTCAGGAAGTGTGAAGAGGCTGTCAGGCGCTTCGGGGCCCCATGGTCACTGATCGGTCAGTATCATCAATCACAATGGCCGACTGAGAGTATCTCTGTTGATAAATGAATCTCAGACGAGGTGACACGGGACGTAGACCAGTCTCGAGTGGACCAAGTTGAGTTCAGCATGCCGCTCACTTGTGCCATTCAGATCGCAGTAGTCTGCCTCCTCCAATCATGGGGCATTCGGCCCCAGGCAGTAACTGGTCATTCAACAGGGGAGGTTGCCGCCGCCTTTGCTGTGGGGGCAGTGTCACTGCAGGAAGCCATGGCAATAACGTTTTTCCGTGGACGACTCAATGCAGATCATATTGCCAGTCGCCCATGTTCAGGAAGCATGATGGCTGTTGGTATAAGCCCAGATGAAGTCAAACCCTATTTGGATGATGTTGCAAAGAAGTCAACTGGCCAAGTGCTTATTGCATGCTTCAATAGCCCTTCAAGTATCACCTTATCAGGTGACATTGAGGCGATAGAGGCACTTGAACAGGAATTCAAGTCCAGGGGCATCTTTGCCCGAAAGCTCAAGGTCCAAGCCGCCTTTCACTCCCATCATATGGTTCCGCTTGCTCAGAGCTATGGAAGTTTGTTGGAACAGAATCTGAATACTGGAAGCCGAGTGTTCTCTGACCTGGCCAAGTTCTATTCTCCCACGACTGGAATCCAGGTCCACGATCCGAACTTGCTCGGCGCATCACATTGGGTGGAGAACATGCTCCTCCCGGTTCACTTTACACAGTCTTTTAGCAGCATGATCCTCACAGAGACACCGGATTTGATTGTCGAGATTGGCGCTCACGGTACCCTCGCTGGGCCCATACGTCAGCTACTGAATGGGCCCAACACGAAGAGATCCGGCGTTGTATACGAATCATGTCTTTGGAGGGGCAAGGACGCCGTCAACACAATACAGACTCTTGCCGGCAAATTGCTTCAGAATGGGTACTCAATCGATCTATCCCGCGTCAATTTCCCGACTGGAACGCAAAGGCTGGTAGCTATCCCAAATCTGCCGTCATATCCCTGGAACCACACAACCAGATTTTGGGCGGAATCTAGAATGAGTTTGGAACATCGATTCCGGCAGCACCCCTCCCATGAACTGCTCGGGGTCAGGTTGCCGGGCCTGAGCGATGCCTCTCCTATTTGGCGGCTAGTTTTGCGGGTTTCGGAGCTGCCTTGGATTCGAGACCATGTCGTCCAATCCAAGATCGTGTACCCAGGCGCCGGACTCATTGCTATGGCCGTCGAGGCTGTGCGCCAGTTATATGAGTCATCGGAGAAGGCCATTAGTGGATACTCACTGCGCGAAGTGGAAATAATGACGGCGCTCATTGTTCCAGACGATGCTGATGGCGTGGAGGTCCAGCTACACCTCGAGCCTGTCGACGACCGATCACTCACGCCGGACTATCGCCGCTTTCGAATATACTCGGCGATAGGCAAAGAAAGCCCATGGAATCAGATTTCTTCTGGATTGATATCAATCCTGACAGCAGAGCGGCCAGCAAACCATACTGCACTAGACAAGGCGGGACCTAGGCTCTACCACGACAGCTATAGAATGAAGATGAAGCCCGATGAGTTATTTGACTCCCTGCATGGCCTCGGCGTCCAATATGGGCCCGCCTTTCGCAATATTGAGGGTGACATCCTTCAAGGCGAGGGCAATGCACTCACAAGACTTACCATTGGCAAGCCGGCATCGGAAACCGCGGATGAAGGCCGTTGTTCTCAGGTCATACACCCGACTACATTAGATGCCGTTTTCCAGGCGGCATATCCAGCCCTATCTCAACATGGCCAACAAACCGTTGGCGCAGCAGTGCCGAGATCCATCAAGGCATTGTTCATCTCTTCAGCCATCAGGCATGCCCTTGGCAGCCAGCTTGAAGCCAATGTTGACTTGCTCGAGTACAACAAGCAAGGCTTTAGTGTTTCCACTGCAGTTCACCAAACTGGCTCCGACATACCTGTCATCGACATAGCAGACATGCGCTTCCAGAGCCTTGGGCATATGTCCAAGGATGTTGCACACGGGGAAACAATGTGTCTCGCCACCGATTGGAAGCGGAGTTTCCTCCTGAATGAAGTAAAGCCTATGGCGGAATCCTTGATGACTGCTGCCACCGACGACGAGAAGATCATAGGCAAAGATCTCGTTCGCTCCACATTTTACCTGGTCTCAGATGCTATGAAACAGCTGACCGCAGATGACATCTCGAACATGGAATGGCACCACCAGAAGCTGCATGCATGGATGCTGCGACTCGACCAGCAGGCCACAAACAACGAGCTGGCGCCGCGAAGCTCGAGATGGTCGTCCAGCTCGCCGGGTGTAAAGCAGATGCACATAGACAAGGTGGAAAAGGCCAGTGTTGGCGGTCGGCTTTCCGTCAGGATCGGCAAGAGCCTGGTCAGAATCATGCGCAAGGAGGTCGCACCGTTGGAGCTCATGATGCAGGACCAGCTCCTGTACGACTTCTATCAGAACTACATCCACTTCACGCGAACAGCTGGCCACGCAGCCACATTGGTTCGTGCTGCCGCAGAGGAGAATCCTCGACTGCGCATTCTCGAGATTGGTGCGGGGACAGGAGGGTGCACGATGTCTGTTCTGCAGGCTCTCTCCGATGACAATGGCCGGCCGCCTTTGTTTGAGCACTACGACTTCACGGACATTTCCCAAGGCTTTTTCCATCTGGCTCGTGAGAGACTGGGAGACTGGGAAGACAGGATCTCGTACACGAAGCTGGATATTGAAAGAGACCCGACCGACCAAGGATTCCAGGCCGCCTCCTACGACATCGTCATAGCAGCTCAGGTGTTGCACGCGACGAAATCCATGGCAAAGACCTTGGGCCACGTTAGGAAGCTGCTAAAAGCTGAGGGAAAGCTAGTCATGGTGGAGACAACAAAGGATACCCCTGAATTGCAGCTGATCTTTGGCACGCTGCCCGGGTGGTGGCTGGGTGAGGAGCCCGAGAGAGAAAATAGCCCCAACATGTCGCCAGATGCGTGGGACAACTGCTTGAAGAGATCAGGCTTTTCTGGATCAGAAGCTCTCATATGGGATTGCGAAGATGAAGCATACCAGTCTTGGAGCTGCATCATGTCCACTGTGGTCACAAATGTACCACCCAATCCGTCGACTTCTTCGGCCGTACTTGTATATCATGGTACGATGCCTCCATCCAAATGGACCCGTGAGCTTTCTGGGAGACTATCGGATGAGCTGGGAGTAACATTAGCTATCGAGAAACTCTCGCAAGTTGCGCACGAGGGAAAGGTGTGCGTGTTGCTTTCTGGCATGGATGGCCCGTCGCCCCAGTTCGAAAAGACGGAGTTTGAAGCCATGAAAGGAATCATTACATGGTGTAAAGGGTTGCTATGGGTCACGTCAGGTTCTGCTGTCAACTGCGAGATTCCACAAAACGCGCTGCATACCGGTCTGCTTCGCACGGCCCGGGTCGAGGATATCAACAAGAGATACATCTCCCTCGACCTCGACGCTTCGGACCCACCCTGGAGTCCCTCCAGTCATTCAGCCATCGTAAAAATATTCCGGAGGACAATGAACTGGGAAAGAGACGTCCGCACCGTAGACACAGAATATGCCGTCCGCAAGTCTGAGATACTCGTACCGAGGATCTGCGTTGACGACAAGGAAAACGAGTCATTTCTGATGGGTCTCGAAGAGAGAGGCCCGGTGTTGCAACCTTTCGTCCAGCCGAAGCGCAGTCTGCGACTGCACGTCGACAAGCCAGGCCTGCTGGATAGTATTGTGTTCCGAGACGATCCCGACGCAGGGCTTGCCCTGACTGAGGAATACGTGGAGATTGAACCGCGCGCTTTTGGCCTCAACTTCCGCGACGTGATGCACTCCATGGGGATGCTCAAAGAGCGACGACAAGAAATTGGGGCCGAGTGCGCAGGTATCGTCACCCGGATTGGGCCGGCCTCTTCCCAGACCAGAACCCAGAGCGAGCTGCAGGTCGGAGACCGAGTATGTGCGCTCAGCGCACACGGCCATTTCGCCAATAGTGTGCGGGTGCCGAGGACGTCTGTGGCGCGCATACCACCATCGATGTCCTTCGAGACAGCTGCGTCGCTGGTCACTCCTTTCATTACGGCTTATTACTCGTTGTTTGAGGCAGCCAGATGCGAACGCGGTGATACTGTGCTCATTCACGCTGCTTCTGGGGGTGTAGGGCAGGCATGCATCATATTGGCGCAGTGGAAGGGCATCGAGATCTTCGTCACCGCAGGCACTTTGGAAAAACGGAGTTTCTTGGAGAGCCAGTATTCCATTCCTTCAGACCACATATTCTCCAGTCGCAACGAGCTATTCGCGCACGAAATTCGACGCGTGACGAAAGGAAAAGGCGTCGATGTGGTTATCAACTCGCTGGCTGGTAACCTTCTTCACGAAAGTTGGAATCTGGTTGCGCCGCATGGACGGTTCGTTGAGATTGGAAAAAGAGACGTGCACCTGAACAGGTCTCTCGAAATGGAGCCATTTCGGCGAGCTCTTTCATTCACGCACGTCGATTTGAACCAGCTGGCAGATAACAAGGGGGGTCTGGTTCAACGGATACTCCAGGAGGTGCTCTTCCTGCTCGGCAGTGGCACAATCCGCAACATTACACCAGTGTCCGCGGTGCCCTTGGCTGAGGCCACTCGGGCGTTTCGCACAATGCAAGCCGGAAACCATATTGGCAAAATTGTCTTGGTTCCTGGACCAAATCAGTTGGTCAAGGTAAGTGCGCTGGCCCTGTTTCTGTTCGTACTGTGCAAAGTGTTGACTCGGTCTTACTATTCCGTAGGTAATGGACTCCCCAAAACATAGCCAACTTCGAGCAGACGTTTCATACATGATCATCGGTGGCCTTAGTGGTATCGGGCAGTCTATCGCTAGGTGGTTCATAACGCACGGCGCTCGAAACCTCCTGTTGGTCTCTCGTAATGCAGCCGCACGCGCCGAGCAATCAGGGCTCATCGACGAGTTGACGGGATGCGGGGCCAGGATAGTAGTGAAGAACTGCGATATTGGCGAATTTCATTCCCTGAAGCTCGTCATAGATGACTGTCGCGCGTCAGGGATGCCAGATATACGAGGCGTGATTCACGGAGGCATGATGCTTGACGTAAGTTTCCTCCAGCGTTCAGCAGGACATGTGGTGTGCACACAGGCTGACTGCTGATGATACAACCCCTTGCAGGATTCAATTTTGGAGCGCATGAGTTATTCTCAGTGGAGCAATGCCTTGAGGCCAAAAGTCAGCGGCACCAAGAACATTGAATTGCTGTTAGGCCGAGACCTGGACTTTTTTGTTCTTCTCTCATCCGTTTCTGGTGTCCTTGGCAATCCATCACAGGCCAATTACGCGGCAGGAAACACCTATCTGGACGCAGTCGCTCGCCATCGAAGTTCCAAGGGCTTGCCATGCGTATCTCTCGACCTGGGCGCGGTCAGATCGGTTGGCTTCGTGGCTGAGACGCAAGACAAAGGCCTTCGGGACCGTCTGCTTAAAGCCGACCACCGCCCCTTGAGTGAGGCCGAGGTACTAGGCCTGGTTGATTACGCCATACGAAATCCTCGTCGTTCGCCCCCTACATCTCAGATCACATCAAGGATCTCGGAGTATCAGCGTGTCGAGCTTGGTCCTCGACTTTCGATGCTTCAAGAGGGGGCATCATCGAGCGGTGGTGGCCGTGGGACAAGCAACGAGGGCTCCAAATCTGGGCTTCGGGGCGTGGGCCTCCGCGAGCAAATCTCTAGAGCAGGCTGCCTGGATGACGCTGCGAGTGCGGTACAGAATGGCTTGATTGCTAAGATCTCAGACATGTTCGTTCTCCCGGAAGCAAACATTGACCACGGCCAGCCTCTCTCGCACTATGGCGTCGACTCATTGGTTGCTGTGGAGTTGCGGAATTGGCTTGTACCCAACGCTCATGTTGAGGTGAACATTTTCGATTTGATCGGAAGTTCTTCAATCGCTGACTTGGCGACGATTGTTGTCAAGCGGGCCCGGCCGGAACTTCAGGCGGTCTAGAAGAATGTAACGATGATGAAGCTATTCGCCAATACCGCTGGAGCGGCACTAAGCCAAGTCGGAGGGAAATGGCGACACTGAATATGCAGTACTCGCTGCTTTGCTTGGTTCAAATGCATGCTTTCTCCGTTGTAGAACAATAATGTGCATTACTGCTAAGGCTACTATGATAAATGGTACTGCAACCAACCTGGGAAAGCATTATCTTCACTTTCAATCAATTTACCATGGGCACAGTAATAGCAGGCTCGTCTTTCAGATAAACATCATACTCAATGCTGAAAGTTGGAGCACCAGCAACACATGAACAACGCCTCCCATAGATCGAGGAGCGAGTCCGGCGGGCACAGCCGCGGGTTTTACAATATCATCGAAAATTGCATCTTAGATAGATATAGAATCGAATTGCCAAGCAGCTAACGGTCACCCCGAATTTCTCATGTGCGGGATTCCTTCAGAGCCACAATGTGGGCCTCACACTATGCCACCCGACAAGCCGTGGGCGGGCAGTATCCGTGATTGCACGCATAGCTGCATAGACCCAGGTAGCTGTCGTCCTCCCACGGCAGCGGCAGCCCCACGGTCCCAGTCTCGGGCGGCGGGGGAACCTGAGCCCCGTACGACGTACAAGTGCACGGCCCGGGAGGGCAGTAGCCGAAGTTGCAGCAGAAGCTACAAAGACCTACGTAGTTCCCTGGCCCTGTGCCTGCGTTGCAAACAACTGTTGGTGGGGTTGGAGTAGCAGAGGCAGTGGTACTCGATGCACTCGTGGATGTTGTGGTCGACGCACTCGTAGATGTTGTGGTGCGGGTCTATCATGGATGAGAGTCAGTACCCATCTGCGGGTAGGGAATGGAGAGTGCACGCGGGAATATCATACACTGCTGGTGCTCGTGGCTGTAGATGAGGTAGTGGTAGGCGTAGGGGCAGAGGTCGAGGTGGTAGATGATGTGGTGGTGACAGAGGTCGTCGGTGGAGCCGAGGTTGGGCTCGAGGGCAGGCCGAGGGACGGTGTAGCAGAGCAGGTGGTGACATGCAGACCAGCAGTCAGCGATGCCAACGCATCAGGACCTAGGGGATCAGCAGGCTCCTCGGGCACCGTCCCGACGTAAGCGTTGAAGTTGTAGATTCCGCATGGGCAGACGTCGGAGATGTCCTTCAAGCTGACAGAGCTGAGTACCGTTATGCCGTCCCGCGACAGGGAGAATTGTTGTTTCCCAACTTGCATCTCGACCTGGAAGGCCGAGATACCTGCTGGCGCGCTGAAGGTCTGGACATGGTTGCCGGACGTGACCGTGACGTTCCCTGCTGTCCGCAGCATCGGAACGACGAAGACGGCATCTGCGAGGGACTCGAAGCCGTTTGGACGACCCATGAAATAGTTGCCTGAGCTGTTGTCTGCTGGGACCATCGTGGTGTCCGTGGCATCGCAGTCAATGCTCCTGAGTGTCGGCCGGTACCAGTAAATCAGCTGATCGGATTCGACATAGGAATCTGCGGAAGACGCTCCGTCCTTGTACGCCGCGATAAATGGTTTCGCCATGTCCATCCAACCACCATGAGGCCTGGATTGCAAAACATTTAGCTGTGAACCGCCGAGGAGCCGCAATAGTTGTCTACTTACATGTCGTTGGTCCACTTAGAGTTCCCGTCATCAGTGTGCTTTGAGGCCAATGGCCCGATGTAGTGGCTCTCCCCGTAGTCATTCCATGTGATAATCTCAAGGAAACGGGGCGACAGGGTCAGGATCTCGTTCCATCGGTCGTACCAAAGTAGGTCTCCAGGGAAGACCCAATTCTTGCTGTATGGCACCTCCTGTGTTGGGAAGATTGTGTGTGAGTTGAAAAGTCTTCAAGTGTTGGTTTAATGACAAGCAAATTGAGACTGCAGTTGTAAGGTCAAGGAGTGTCAACTTACTGGTCCGAAATGAGTACTGAACCACGGAGAGACGGCTGGTATGTCATTAGAACGGAGTGGCTTTTTCTCCACATCAAACATTTGAAGTGACTCACGAGCGATATATGGTTTTCTATTAAGTGCCTCGATGTATTCCTGATCACCTGCTTCCACAGTGACATTATTGCTAACCGTAGGAGCCTTGTTGTTGCCGTTATTTGGCCAGGCCTAGGGACGCTGAGTCAGGGTCATAACCTTGGAGATCATTTATGAGAATCGTGGAACATACCATCCAGTTCAGTGCACCATCGACAGTGCCGAAGTTGGTACCGTAGGAAGGGTGAAAGTTTGGCGCCCAAAAGATCGGGGCTCCTGCAGCGGTGCGAATCGCATTCACATCGACCCCATCTCCAGCAAAGCTAGAAGCGAAGATCTTGTCGTCGACGTAGAGCTGAGAGTTGGGGTATGTGTTGGCATACTGGGCGATTTTCTGTCCAACCTGTGTTCCCTGGCTTGTGTGGTACCAGTTGAAGTCAAAGGAGATGAAAACCTTCATGCCGTTGTTGGCGGCAGACTGGTAGGCGAAACCCAGCTGCTGGTCAGTATAAGGGTCGACTCCGATGTTCAGCGCAAATGCATCGATGCCGAGCGCCTTCGCCCTCTGCATATCAGCATCGTAGTCTGCTGGCCCTGTGCGGTCGGAGACGATACCAATCTGCCGGTTTTCAAATGTTGTTAGCCTTGGCGGAAACGAGTGTCAGGCTGGGGAGGACATCAGGATCAATCCTCAGGGAACGTACCATGAAGTGGCAAAAAACAAGCCGGTCGGTGGTCTGGCGCTGCACGAGGTCAAAGCTGGGTCTAGACAGCACATGAGACACAGTGCAGAGCAAGACGACTGCGATGTATTTGAGTAGAGAGTACATCGTGAAGGTTTTCCCTTCTTTCTGTTAGAGTTGAGCCTGACCTCACTTACGAGATGTGAGGTGACAACATACCTGCCTGATTCACTCTTGATTTACTCTCAGTTCAGTCTCAATCGTGCACTGTATCGTGGGCAACAAAACAGACATTTAATGCGCCTCTGGACGACGGGGAGGGACGGAAGCAAAGAACCTAGACGATCTGCAACAATTGCTTAAATAATTGGGAAGCGGTGACTGACTGAAAAACGGTGAATCAGGCGGGCTTCACAGAACTACAATTTATATTCAATTGTTTTCACCTCGATGCATCCAGGCCACTTTCCTTGAGGGATGCTTGCTTGTCACCTTGCTTCCTTGTGTTCATGCTGGTAACCAGGCCGAAGCCTTTCCGTACATGCTCACAAGATGCATCTTATAAGCCCCGTCGCACTACGACTACCACATGATCAATATGCCCCTTGCTTCCTCAGTCCCATAGTGAGATAAATTTGATCCCAAGGCCATCCTGACGTCCTAGGCCATCGCAAGCCGTCATGAGATATTTGGTTGAACATGCGGTTCTTGTGAATGAAACGGTATGAGATAGGCGTGTTCACTCGAGGACGACTGCCACTGTCACGATTCGTCAGGTACCCAATAACAGACTGCGTAAGCAAAAGAGTCATGGTTGGAGTGTTTCTGGGCGTGGGCAAATGATCAAATTCAGGTGTGCCACATCCACGCCCATCGCTACGTTGATGTCACTTGGGTCTTCACCTGCCACCAACCTGAGCAACCCCAGGTTCGTGCACCTTGCGGCTGAATGGTATTAGTAACCGTTTCTTACGGTGATGAAATCAGCCTTTGCTTTACAATCTGAAGTGAGGGCTTCCATCGCAGATGCTCCTACGTGTCGAAGCATTACGTACCCTGGGTATTCTGGCACATAATGACTGGCCCCACTAAATGAGAACCGGTACACGGCTTGAGACGACTCACTCCACTCACACCTCAGTACCTAATAAAGCCACCCTGGCTGACAATGGATAATCTATCTTGAAATGGCTAGCTGTCTCTAGAATGCGTGAGGTCAAGGCTGACATCTGCTGCGCCACATGACGAGCTCATGGCTGCAGGCACTCAAGAAGGTTGCTGCAGTCATTCTGTCATTTGAGACCCTAGGAAAATCAGAAGAAGGGTTGCTCGATCTTTCCAGAACAATGGTGATGCAAGGATAGCATTGAACGTAAAAGCAGATTTACCTAATATATATATCGGCAGTGTCTCGTTCAATGTGGATTGTCTCAGTAATTACTTCTGTCGACGCCTGTAGGATGGCATTGATCGAGGAGGGTCAGCTGCGTAGCGGAAACCTCCCGAGATGCTCCTGGTACAGCTTGCACGGGTCTGACAGAGCAACAATCCGAGTTTATTAAACGTAACCATTACTCAGAGGTCATCCCGTGGCGATTGGGTGTTCCAAGGTGGCTTAACAAGATATCCAACGGGCTTACAAGAAGTGGGTGTGCATGATCACCTTCCCAGATGCAGCCATCTTCCACTTCCCCGGACCACTTGCCAAGGGATGTCTCGCAGGGCCAACTGGTGATACAACCTGTTGACAACGTTGCTTTAGCCAATCTCTCGTTACAGATCTTACGACTCGTCAAGTGGTGGTGTGAAGTGCGGCAGCCGAAAGCCACGGCCGGCACAATTTATTGGCCAGCGGCCGGAAGCGAACTCCGCAAAAGGACCGGCGCGTAAAAGACCGGGGTAAATAGCACCGCACGTGGCAGGGGGAAGCGAGACCCATCCAACTTGGTCTAGCTTGGGTCTCCTCCATTTGGCCGCTTCCGAGTGTTGCCGAGGTCTGATGAGTCGGAAGTGGACTCCGCGGCGACGTAGAATGCAACAATATTCTGAAACAAAGGCAGGGAAGTCAGTCAAGTGCCTGGAGAAAGTCAGCTGGCAAGAGCTGCTTTTCAGGAGGCAACGTGGCGCATCGAAGGTTTCCAGAAGGCGACAGTGAACTGGTGAGGCGCCCTCTCTCGAGACTTCGGAGGTGAAATATTTTAATTATATCGTTTGCCATGTCCAAAGCCATTTCTCACATCCGTCCATTTCCCAGGCCGGCCCTCCCATTTGCATTGAGTAAACGACCTATATCCGTGAGGAGGTGCCTAGGCATTCGCATTGTAAGGACTCAACAGCCAGCCAGCCGAACGAAAAAAAAAAATAGACTTGAGAGTCTTAAGTTCTGACGCTCAGCATATGTTTATCTTGTATCAAAAATGACCTCTGTAAACATGGCATGTCTGTTGCCGCGCGGCAGCGAACAATAAAATGAACCTAAAATGCAGCTAGGGACTGAACTGAAATCCTGTAGAATATCCCAGCATTTATTCTCCGCGAGCCACACCCCCCTCCCCCCGGCACCAATTGCCTTCGAATCTGCACCCAGTGTCTGGCCCGCGGCGAATATGTGGTCAGCCTTTCCGTCTCTTGAATCCCGGCACCTTCATATATTAGACGGAGCAGGAGACGGTCGAACTCTTACCACGAGGTAAGTTCCAGTCGTCGATTACGATCACGCAACCGCTCCGGTAATGCTTGACTTTCTGATCTACCGAGTCTGGCTTCACGGGCATATTTTGCAGATCAAGCCCACGGGGCACGGGCTTTGGTGACCCGGGTTAGCGATGGAGTGACGCCTGGAAATCGTATTCGGGGCGCTGCGGGTCCAGAGTCAGCCCTATCTAGTAGTCAGCCTAATGCCTTGACGTGTTTTAGGGGACATGCCAGATCTGGCAGTTCCTTGAGACTTCATGCGATTACGGATTTATCCCTGTCAGGTCTCCTATTTAGTCTCAGGCGCCCCGAGTGGCCTGCATCCTATGTCGCACCATGTCGACAACTGTGATTCTTTCCAGTGTAGTGCTCTGCTCTAATGATTGTTTGTGGTGATGACTATACGATGGTCAGCTCTCGTCCCGATGGGTGCATCGACCGTCGTTGTTGCTCTCAGTATCATTCTCCTGACCTCAGGGACGATGCCGACGACCGCTAACCAGAATTATTGGCTATCGGTATGTCTCTTGTAAAACTTGCAGGCTAAAATCTCGTCATTGCGAAGTCTGACGGGCTGACGGGCTGACGTGTGGTTTCAACAAACCGACAGGTCAACGTATCCAGGATTGGCCAGGGCCTCGTACGAATAGCACCCTCAAATACCTCAGCTACTCTTGTGCAATCTTCCCAGGGTTCTTCCAGAATGAACGGCTCAGCCAACTTGGACCAGGGCGATGTCTTGCAATGCTTCCTTGGTACTCTGACAGCATGTCCCAAGCCTCCAGCATTTCCGACTCCAGCATTTCCGACTCCAGCATTTCCAACTCCAGCATTTTCAACTCCAGCAGTTCCAACTTCAGCAGTTCCAACACCTGATAGCAGCATTAGTGCAATTTTATCTGCAGCGTCGGTTATGCCAGCCTGGCAGGTGTTGAACTTGACAAATGTGCAACCCAGCAGCGGTATTTACCTCTTCTACGTGGTCAAGGTATGCCAGGGCCACTTCGTTGACAAACTCAATTCGGATAGCGGCTTCTCTACTACGAGATGCCTCTCGTACTCGGATTCAAGACATGGCCTGGGACAGCTCGTCGACACCACCAACTCCATCCCCTCATCCATACTCGTGGGCTCTAGCTCTAGTGTCAACATCTCCTTTCCCGCGGTGGCGGGAGTAAAGCAAGCCATAGTCAACACAGTCCCTGTCATCGCTTCCAGTGCCTCGGCGGTCTTCGCCCTCATTGTCATCCGCATCATATCCGGCACGCTGGGCCTTGCCGGCTCCGCCCTCCTGTTCCTCGACATAAGGAGGTTCGTCGTGTTCACCATGCTCGCGTTCACAACCGTAGCCAATGTTTCTCTGTTGCTTGCGGCCGGCGTTACAACAGGTGTTGTGATACTCCAGGCCGAGAGCATTGGTGGCCTGGCCGATGCGCTCAGCGTGGAGGTAAAGTTCGGCGTCAACTTTCTAGTGGTGGAATGGGTGACCGCTGCTTTTACAATAGTGGGCAGTGCGTATTGGCTGGTGGTGTGGTTCGTGGTCTTCAGGGGGTTCGCCTTCTCCAGGAGAAGCCGAAGTGCTAGACAGATCGGCAATTGGCAGGGGATTTGGTCTGAGCTGAAGCAAGATTTGCAGGGAAGCAATGTCAAGTCTTGATGGACATTTTGGTCTGGCCCATTCGAAAGTGTCAAGCCAAAACCGAGTAGTTGCACATTTCGAAAGATCACCAAATGGGGACGCATAGCTCGGCTCAACCTTGCAATGGAGAACCGCATCTTGCAGCCAACCTAGGCATGCAGCGAGTCTTTGAGCGTTTAACGTCGGTGGCCTACTTTCGTCCCCCCCCCCTGATTCGGCCCCCCTCCCACCTAGACACCCCTAATTCAAACTATAATATTAATTCTAAACTAAATATTAACTATAATCCTTCTATAATATAGATATATCAATAATTACATTTAATACTTTATATATTTTTATAACGTGGTTTACCAGGAAGTGGGTTATATTAGGAAGTGGGCCACTTTTGCACTTTCCGCCAACTTCAGCCAGCTTTAGCACCCCCCCAGGGCCAAATAATCAATAAAAGTTGGCACTAATTAGTGCCAACTGTATTTAATTACTTATTTTTAATAAGCATTAATAATTTAAAGGGGTTGGCAGTAATGCAGGGTGGCCTGTAAGACTTAAGGTTTGTATAAGCCAGGCTGTTTTA
>LJJS01001478.1:311-63876 GCA_001447215.1 Diaporthe aspalathi
TTGGCTGTCCGAAATGGTGGGGTATCCGAAATGGTGATGCCCCATGGTAAGGCAAGGTATACCAGTCGGGAGAACTGCGTTGTCAAGACGGCAGATCTGTTGCTTAGTGGCTTGTCGTTGTGTTTATGCCTGGGCGGATGAGCTGCGGAGGGATCGGGCGAACGAACAACATTGAACGACGACACAATCAACCGTCCCAAGGAGTCAGGGCTGCTCTCGGTCGAACAAAAGCCTGGGAGGGCGGGCCCAATCACTGTGTGCATCCTCACACAGTGGGTTTGGTTTAAACACTTTTTACGTTTTCAAATATCTGGTTAATCAGACTCCGTCTGGTTTTTTTACCCAAATTCTTTTCAGTCATACTCAATTCTTCCTGCATCAACTACAGCCCAACATACACGAAACGATGAGTGTAACAACGTTCTTACGCGGCTTTAAGGTCCCGCTCCCCGTTCTCAACGAGTTCCTACTTGCTAATAATATCAACGAATCTAAGATGATTTGTTTTGGCATCCCACCCCTCTACAGCAAGGAAGACCAAGTCACTATGCTCTTGCGTAACAAGGTCGGCAGTGAAGGTACCAAGACGCGCATCTTTGTCCCGTCGCGTACCAGCTTCGACCTTGCTACCTCCGCTTATGTCGCCTATGACTGGAGAGTGGTCTTTGCGCAGCGCAGGCTAGGCCCTGAGGACTTCGCGGACGCCCCCCCGCCGGGCTTCGAGGACCTGCGGAGAGAGATCCTGTCATTCGGCGGGGCCGAGTCCCTCGCCGATGATGCACGATATCAGAATGCTGCTTATATCGTCATGACTGATGGGCAGGCGTACATCCCGCCTGAGCTTCGGCAGCAATTACCGGTATGAAATTCTGACTCTTTAGTTGGTTTTGTTCTCAATCTAGGCAAACTTTCCCTTTCCCTTTTTCTTTTCCAAAAAAAAAAAGAATTGAACTGCGGGAGGACCTTTTTCACAGTTGTAAAGGCTCAAGGACTCTGACTCTTTAGCTCTACCTAAATTCTTTTCACTCAACCCCCTTTATGAGTAGCAGAACCCTGTCTCTGTGTACTGACTCGCTGGGTATGCTACAGCATAATCGTGAGCTACCGGAGAACATATGAGATGGGGATTTGGCGGTGCGGTTGGTGTTGCGAAAATAGACCCAAATATGTGTTGACCAAGGGGTGGTCTTTCTTCCGTTTCTTCTGTTTTCTTTTTGGACAACAGGAATTTCGGGAGGCTTTGGAAGCTGTGTGCTTATTCAACACAAGGTGACTGGCAAATGAATTGTCTCGGTGAGTGTATGCCTCGGTGCTGCTCTGTACTCGATAACTTTGGGTAGTCTTTCTATTTTAAGTTACGATGGCATATGTGAGGCCTATAAGGGGCGCAAAACCCGTACGTCTCTTCCGGAGGAGATTTCATCTAGCGGGTGCCATCTGATTCTGCATGCGTGAAGGTCAAATTTGGCCTTGAAGATGTCCTCAGCTGGAACTGACATCTTACAACTAAGAGTATTCGGAATCGACACCAGGTTCTTTCTGTTGGTGGGTGCCTTTTTAGTGTCTCGTTTCTGCTTCATCTTGGTTCGAGTTCATCTTTATCTGTAGCGATAGATTTCCAGTAGTTAAGTTGATTCCCACAAAGTGCATAGTATTCATGGGTTGCGTACCCATAGGAATTGTGTGTTGAGAAGTTTGGACTTTGCTGCCTGGTATAAAAGAATCAACAAGAGATAGTGCTGACATGGTATGGCTTACATTTCATGGCACTTGGTGGGAAATCGGATGAGATATCGAAAGGTCCTCTTATTAGAGTCTTTTGTCATTCAGTTGCATGGAACAACAAGAGCCTCATCCAGTGATCCTTCTCTAGTATAGGCGGACAAGTATATTTGAGCTGCAGCCCTTCAGCCCATCAGAGCTTATAACGGCGTATATCCCCTGAGGGAGAGATTGGAGGATGGGATCTCATTGATACCATTTAGATTTAACAGCGGAAATATGACAGTGAAGATACCGTGCTGCGTTCCAGGATAAAACCCTCAAGGATGAAAGAAGCGAATTGTGGAGCTTAGCCGTGTCCATCAGGGTTCCGCGACAAGTCAAGGGAGCTTCAACGACCCACATCAGTCCCTAGTTAGACCCAGGTCGTCCGTGGCCCATGCTCCCCTTCCTGGTCGGCCCGGCGAGGAACATCATACTAACCCATCTCGGGCCCACCAGCCCAGGCCTTCGACCTCACATGCCACTCATTTTTGGTGCCGTGTCCGAGCTCTGCGATTGCCGCCCCTGGAAGCACCTGGGCATCCGAGCTATTCTGTCCGTATATCTGATCGATCGTGGTGACAGCGTGTATGTGTTCCGTCTGGTATACAGTACTCTGCATCTTATATTGCCCGGGATGGGCGGCGCCGGCACACGGTGGCGGCGACCGGGTGAGGGTTGCGGCGCTCGCGGCGGTGGCGCAGGAGGCCTTCAGCTCGTCGCCCGTGTCGCTGGGGTTGCGGCGTGACCACAGCCTACCGCCAAAGTGCAAGGTCTTTCTATCTGTAGACAGCAGCGTCCGCTTGTACCCGGCAAAACGGTTGATGATGGGTCGGAACAGGGCGGGCAGGCTAGGCATGCAGGAGCAGATGACGCCCAGATCGACTTCGATCTGGCAGAACGTGCTAATGTTCACCAAATCATCTGTTGTTCGAATCCCGCTTGCTGTCAGCATTCAGACTGTGGCGGACTTATGGGTCGTAATGGATCGCTCTCTTTTTGGCTTCCATTCACCACTATGGGATAGGCAATAAATGATACTGTAAAGTAGCGAGAGTGGGGGTTGGGACAGTGGTTTCTTCTCGACTTACGCGTGGGATTCGTGGTATGGGTTGCCCCGTACACCATGGGAAGCTTGGCGATTCCGATGGCGGTAACTCTCGTTCCTCATCAGCGGCCCGACGGGCAGGAAAACTGTAAAGGGCGAAATTGCATATGGGGCACTCACATTATCCCCATGGCGAACATGACAGAGACCAGAAGCTTTTTCCTCAATGAGAGCTGTAGGCTGGCAACCATGCGCAGAGGAAGCCACAGGACCCAGAGATCGATGGCAATAAGGATCGACCATCCGCTTATCATGAAGTGGTACATGTCGATGCAGCGGCCGTTGTGCTGCAGGTCCCAATGGGTCCATGCGAGGCTGACCGGGGTGCACTGGAACATCATCACGATGATATACGTGACGGAGACGACGATCTGCAGTACAAGGGTGTAGATGATCTTGCGGCGGGCCTCCTTGACCGTGAAGACGCGAAGGTAGAAGAGCATGATTGATACGCGAGTGAAAGATCGTGCCCCTAAGTACATTGCCTCTGCGACGTACCAGCTCTGGCGGGGAGATGTTATCAGCAGTTCTTGCGAGGAGGTGCCGGGCTGGCTCTCACTCAAGCAGACGCTCGACGTCCCGGCGCCCGGAGAACTCACCTTTAAGAACTCCGTTATTTTTTGTGCCTGAACGGCCCAGATGTCCTTGCCGAAGCCATTGGGCCTCACTATCAAAAAGGATTCTGCTTAGCAAGGCCCACGTATAGCCTCCACATTGCATGAATAAGACTTACTGCCCACGAAGCCAGTGAGGGTGAGAGCGATGCAGAATGCCTTTTCATTTGTCAGAATCCCAACGGCGAAATTGCCAAATATGTCGTGTAATTGGAAGCCAAATATCTCGCTTGCTTACCATTGCGGTGAAGCTCATCCAGTCATCCCACCAGAACGGCATGTCCACGATGGCGCGAGCAAGGACGCGCATTGCCACCACTATAACCATGAGGCAAAGCAGAACTATAGTAGGCAAAACCCACGACTCATCGAGTGTGGGCTCCACGCCGCACATACTGTTGGCCACATTCTGTGCAGCTGTGTGCGGCCAGAACGAATGCCGGTCGGTCAGTAACGTCAGAGGAGGGAAGTATTCTGCGGCAGTAAACTACCGAAGGACGTACATAGGGCATCCACCATCGTACAGCTGCCTAGGATGCAATCCGTTGCCTGGCTGGTGACGTCGGCGTTGGAACAGCTGCACTGCAGGTCGGTCGGAGCGCACGTCGAGTTGGTGATTACGGTCAAAAGACACGTGAGCTGTGTGAGGGGATGCCATTAGGATTGGTTAGGTAGGTAATGAGATTGGTGAGGAACGAGGGGAGAATGAGAGGAGCAAAGGCGTTTCCAACGAAAAGTTACACCCACAGCGCAAGACGGCAAATCACCCAGTGAGGCCATAGTACTTAGTAGTGGCGGCAACGAACAATTACCCAGATCAGGACTTGAGTATTTCAGCAGCGGTTGAGGCCGAACACCACAACCATGTAAAAAAAGGTGTAGCTCCGCATATATTTTCGAGCCGCCGGAAGAGATATTGGCGATACTTCAAGGTAGGTTCCGATGAGAGACGTGTTACGCCAGTTGATCGATAGCGTGCCCTTTGAGAAGACCCAAGCGGCGACTGGGATATCGCAGTATCTTTCTAGACCAAACAAACCCGGAGAAAGACAGGTATTAATGGCGCTTAAACTTACAGGTCGTACCACGAAGAAGTCCCAATAAGGCCACAACACCCGCTCGTGTAACCCATGTGCTCTCAGCGTCCCTCGCCAAGGTGAAGGCCAACCCCTTTGCCCTGCTCACACCTTCAACTTGGCGCCATCCTTCCTGCAGGTTTGAGCCGGTCCCGGCTCTTAAAATTAGCAACGCCAGGCCGTAGGCTCCTTATAACATCGATTCGGGTGGACGTTCATCATGTAGGTTCGGTGCTCGACTGCCTGGCAGGAATGCAGGTGGGCCCGCGGATAACTCTCGGCATCCGACGTCTGGGGGCTGTAACTAGGGTAATATGACAGTCTGCGTTTCGAGCACGCCTAGGTTGTGGGATTTCTGACTGCAGCAATGAAAACCAAGTTCGCAGGCCGCTGTGGGCTGATTTCTTGTCCAGAACTGGGTCAGAGTCGGGGGCCGGGCGTGAGATCTATGGTTACACCGTCCTTCGATTCTCTGGGCGACCCCCACTCTTTTGAGAATTAGCCGCCAGCACAGCCTCGAGAATTGGCACGCGAAACCAAACGGTTCAGAGAAAGACAGAAGGAGATCCGCAGAGCATGAAAGTGAGGGTCTAAAGATATGTCGTGTGTGTGTGTGTGTGTGTGTGCGTGTAGGTGATAAATACTACGTCGCGTGATGTAGCGATGGAGGTGTGTAATTGATGTGGATAAGTGCCAGTGGGTGAGTGTGAGCTGATTTATGACTTGGTAGATTCAGGTGGTGCCTTCTGAATATACCTTTGTGTCTTCCATTTCTTGCTCGGCAGATGTCGACCCTTCAAAGGCAAAAGAATCCCAGCAAGAGATTTGCTGAGCTTCTGCAGTTTGGAACCGACCGGCAACCAGTACCGCTTCCGAACGCTGCTCCCAGCCTCAGGCCACTGGACTTTTGCACAAGGTAGATTGAGGTTGATGTGCTAAGTAGGAGCAGATCAGTGATGGGGTAGTACTGTATTCTGCACATTCAATCCTTCACCCTCGATATTATTGTTCATGGACACCCGCCGACGGCCAACTATCCAGTACCTGGCAGATAGTACAGGCTGCCATTACAGCTGCGATGGGTCTGTGTAACTAACCTTCGTACACACACTCACGAATCCGCCCGAAAGCGCCTGAGTTGCCTGACAGCCAATACTTGAGCTTCGATGTCCATGCTGCTATGTACTTCCTCGAGAAAGCTGTAAGCAGGACAATTTCAACACAAGTCCATTGTAACTAATCCATACTTACTACACACGCGCAAGAGCCCCTCAACATCCAACCCGCAGCTCCTGAACCTTTGGGAACTTAGTCCCGCTCGAACGCTACACCCCCGCCAGTCCTCATTCAAAACTTGTACCCTCAAGGCACAGGCCCTAACAGAGGACAGTCTCGATTGCTGCGTTCTAAAGTTCTCCTTCACTCCCTTATATAGTGCCACCTTGTTAGCTAAACGGGGTTACTAAGTAGGCAACATACTAGCAGTTGGGGAAGACTGGCGCGGGTACCGTGATGTCGTTGCCTCCGTCCGGAGGCTAAGCAGTCGAGAAGCAGGCCATTCGACGCGGACCCCCCAGCCGCGGCCGAATCACCCCTCCTATGTCTCTTGCCAGTGGTATGAAGTGTTCCTCTCCCCGGGCATAACGTAGATCTTGCCGCGACATCCTCACTGTCACTCCACCAAAAGCAGAATTAAAAAAGATCATGGAGTCATCGCCACGTCCTCACATCCTCCTGTTACGTGACACGCACAACTCTTGCCCTGAAGTACTCGCCACCTGGACATTGGACTGACATACTCGGCGCAGCCTTCTCAATTGCGCTCGAAGGGCAAGCCCGCCCAATGGATCCAAGGGCCGCGCGCGTGCCCTTCGATTCCGCCCTTGAGGGATTGGATCATCAATAGCCTTGAACTAACTAACTAGTCCGTGCCGTCGTGCCCATGTGCCAGAACCTTGTTGATACTGAACATGGTAGTAGTGCACATGACAATTCCTGTTCCAAATCTCACGTAGAACATATAGAGGATAACGGCAACAAGGGGTTCGAGATGCCCCACGGTACACGCCGTACGTTGTGTTCCCTGGCGGGCCCCATTGGCTCGTGCTACTCGAAGCACTAACTAGTAACTAGCGAGCAGTTGGTCAGGGCGCCGCAGGATGTACCATTATTTGACACTTGCATGGGCCGCAGGTATTGTATACTTAGTCTTGGAAGCGGTCGCGGCTGCGGTGTTGGACTCAAGTGCAACGCATGTTCCAATGACAACTATTCGCAGAGCGACTCGGCATTGAAACGATTCACGGCATCATAACGGCTCACTATAGTAGAGCGACTGATTCAATCAAACAACTCACGGATCTGAGCGACTAACGCCATCAAAACGACTAACGCATAGGGCTGATATAGTTCAGTAGCATAAGAACATGGTCCCTTCCTCTGAGAACCAGACAAGGGCCAACCAAGGACGAGCTTGAGACATTTCGATATCTATATCCAAGGCGGAGGACTAGTTATGGTCGAGTCTCTATCAACTTCTCTTAAGAGTGTATGACCTCAAGCCGCAGGGGGTAAACAAGGAGTAAAGAGTAGCAGAAACGGACAAAAGAAACGAGGAAATGAGGGAAGACAACGCAGGACTTGGCTACTGCTGAAAACCCTTGGAATCGAATGCGACAGTGCTCCAAGATGCATCTCACGGCTGACAGTGGCGAACAGAAACCAGGAAAGGACGCGTTCGATCTTGGTTCAATGGTAAAACCTGGAGTCCGGGTCGGTTGTCAAAGTGTCGCGCACGGCATACCACATGCCGAAGCCTGCAGTCCACATACGTGGATCACCATCTGGAAAGTTTACCTGCACTGCAGGTGGCCATGTCGACGGGCGGCCTTCCATGCGCATGACCATGATCAGCCGAATCAAAAACGGCACATGGCGATGGCAGATAGGCCAAGGGGCGGGAGAACTGCAAGTCAATGTTGTTATGCTGATGCGAAAGCGTCGCGCCTGTACAGCAGCACCACATTGCATTGCATCGCGCTGAGACATGCTGCACTGAGAGTGTGCTTGGCCATGGCTGCCTATTCGGCGGCCGACGGCGCGCGGGCGGGGGAGCGTGGAGCATGCATGCATGCAGGCAGTCTGTGACCTGGCCGATGGAGGAATTGAAAGTCCGGCCTCGCTGGGACGAGACATGGGAGAGACGATCAAGGAAATTGTTGAATGGAAAGAAAAAAAAAAGCGTTGGAATCGTTGTCTTGCGCCGCACCACTGGATCACTCGATGGAGCTTGTTGTGACGTCGACGACAGGGAGTCGGAAGAAAAACGTGGAGCCGGGTAGGCTACCTAGCCCAGTCCATGTGAAAGAGTATCCCCTCCAAGAGGGGCCGGAGGGTCCGAAATATTTCCCTCACCGAGCTGGGCCAAGCTGTACGATCCAATGCAGCCGAGCAGCGAATCAAAGGCAGATTCGGGCGATTGCAGTAGGGCGGTTGGCCGTGGGTGCAAGTGATCATCCGCCCATAGGGCAGAGGATGCCTGTTCTGCCAATCTCGAGACGGGCAGTGCTCGCGGGCGCGTCTGACGTGCAGGCGAGGCGCGACTGTACGAGGCTCGATGGGGATGGTGTGGGTTTGGGTGATGGAGGGTGGGAGTCGAACGTGACTTGACGGGCGGGGTTCTGTGCTGCTTGCGCTGCCTGCGCTGCTCTGGTTGTACATGCAGACTGGCAGATGCGAGCGGCCGCACGTCGCTAGCCGTCGTCAGCGCATGCCCGCAAGAGGAGAGACATTGGACCACGAGGACGAGGAGATGCTGCGCTGGCCCTCTTTTCCCGGCCGGCCGCCTGTGGGCTCTGCCATGCCCCAGGCGCGCGCAGGCAGTCTGGAACCGCTGGGTTGTTACTCTTGTACAGTACGGGGGACGGTTCGGACAGCAAGACGCCGAGACCGCGAAGATAGGACCGACTTTGGGCTCTGCAGCGTGCCCACCCGGGCCCGGTGGCGCTTGGCCTTCCAATAAGCTCGGTACCAGTGTTCGACAGCGGCTTCTTCTTCTGCCCTGAATTCAGGGCGGATGGAGACGTTCAGGTGATCATGGGACGCTGTGGACTCCACTTGGGGATCTGGTGGGAAAGGGGAGAGAGAGGGAAAGGCGGCGCGGCAGGGGTTGGATGCCGGGTGGTTGGGTGACAGCGATACATCGTGCGATATTGCCATGAGCCACGGGTCTCTGGTCTCTGGGTTTTGGTCCATAAGCCACGACCCATGGTCCATGCTCCGTTAATTCCCATTCCTGGCCACTCATTGGAGGGCGTGAGAAGAGAGACAGAGGTGGAAGGGGCTCATTGTACTGTGGGCGGCGGGCAGCGAGGAAGTGGATCGCGTGTGATGACGACCGTCACGGTAAGGCAGTCCAGCCTCTGGCAGTCGGGCAGTGCACTATAGACGCACACGGTAGCAACAAGGATTGGTGGCCGGGTGTTGCCATGGAGTGTGAGTTGGCACATGCATCCGAGTCGGTTGGCCGCCCGGTCTTGGCCCGGGTCAGGTTCTGGAGAGAGAGTTTTGATTGAGCGCAGCCGAGTGGATGTGGATGCGTGTGGTTTGTCGCGGCTGGCCAATTGGCGACAGACACGCCACACCTCCTACTCCTCCTTCTGCTACTCCTCCGTCTCCTCCTCTTTCTCAAATAAAAGAAGGGGGCAGGATTCAGGAGACAGGAAGGGGGGGCTAGCTGCCACCGTAGTGTATGTAGTGTAGGCGAGGGATGGGTGAGTGGTCCCGCCGGCACGGGTCATTCTATGTCTGCCGCTCATGCTGGTCCTCATGCCGGCGCGCTCGCACTGGCGTCGATGATGATGTTGGTCTAGGCGAGCCGGATGCTGATCGTGATATTAATCTACAACAATGCAATGCGCTGCAAGTGCACTGCACTGCCAAGTCACCGACCGGGCATTTTGACGGGCGGGAGCAGGCGAGGCTTGTCGGGTCTGGTGAGAAGTTAGAAGAGGGAACCGCTAGCCCAGGGAGGATTGCATGAACTTGAAGGAACATGGACGAACGGCCATGAACCCGTTGTTGGCAGACCGACCATTTTGCGCGACCCGGACGCTTGTGCTGCCTCGACGTCGGCTCAGGCCTGCGCGGGCGGCCGCCTTGATGAGCTGTCAGTCGGGATTGACAGAAGGGGTCCCTGGCACCGGATTGACTTTTGACTTTGGCGCCCTGGTAGGCTGGGCACCCTGAGTCGTCGACGGGTAGATTGAGTTTGAGTTTGAAGGGAGAGAGGCCTGCAACGGGCGCCGTCGCCCGTTGCTCCTCGCCCACTACCCGCCCTCTTGCCCGTCCTCTTGCCTGCTGCCGTGGTTACAAGCAAGCAACAGTAGCAGCAGCAGCAGCAGCAGCAGCAGCAGTGAGGAGGACCCTGAGCAGCTGAAAGCCAATTTGCCACCGGCTGGTAGCTCATACTTTGGCCTGTCTGGCACGTCTGGCACGTCTGGCTTTGTGGTTCTCATTCATGCTGTTGTTGGCAGCAGAGTCAGGGCCATCCCATCCGGACGGCAGGGCTGACAGGCAGGACGGGCAGGACGGGCAGGACGGGCAGGACGGACCCGACACGTCTGTCCAGAGGAAGACAGCTAGCAGGCCTGACAGGCATTCACCTCACCGAGAGGATGGGTCGCGGCGGGACAGGACCGAACCTTTTGGGAACTTTTTCTTGGGGTCTGGGGCGAGCACAGGGAGGTTCCCAGCCCAGGGACGGGGCGAGGGAGGTGCTGGCAGACTGACTGCATGAGCATGATCTATTGCTGGCGTGCTGGCGAGCTGGCAGAGATACTAGTAGAGAATGCTGTCTGGTGGTCTAGCAAGTCTAGCAAGTCTAGTCGTGTCGTTGTGCTGGTGAATATTGTCCGGTCCGGGACGGCGGTCTTTGATGAGTGAGTTGCCTGCTGAGTGAGGATGATCCTGGCGTGGGCTTGTGGTTGCCAGCGCATCGCCTGCCCGTCGCATGTGCACAGACAAGCGCCCTTTTGTTTTGGCACTGCGCTGCACTGTCTGGACTCTAGACCGGGAAACACAGACTTGTGTCAGTGTAACGAGAGATGGAAGCAAAGATAGTTATCCTCAAGGCAGTAGGCAAGTAAGCATGCATGCGTGGCGCGGAGGGGCGGGAGGGAAGGCCGGTCAAGGCTGCGGAAGGATCAAGACTTGTGGAGTTTCAAATGGAAGCCCCAGAGAAAAAGTACCGAGATGGTCTACGGTGGAGGGAGGTCGGAGGAGGGAGGTTCGGGCTACACGGGTAGACTACCAGCCTACGTTGTAGAGTTGGTGGTCGACGTTGCAAAAGTACATGGTGTAGACATAGAAACATGTTGCTGGCTGCCCCTCCTCCTTGCCATCCTCCCAGCCTTCTCAAATCTTGCAGTCCACATGGCGGTCGGTAGTCTCAAAGTACCCACTCCGGTGGGTGATGAGTGGACACTGAATAGAAGGAAGGAAGGAAAGGAGAAGGAAAGAAAGAAAAGAAGAAGGAAAGAGAGAGGTCAGCCAGACAACACAGGGAGAGAGGGACTCCGAACCAGGCAAGGAGGCAGGAGGCAGGAGCAACCAGCAGCAGCAGCAAGGACCCGACCAGCCACCCTCGACCCCTCATCCCTGTCCGCTGCTACCCCACGTTTACAACGCAGCACACACACACACCAGAAACAACAGCATATGAGCAGGCGCACCGACGACTTAACGCCCTGTGAGAGCTTGAGAGTGTGTAACTCCTCCGTATTGTGTGGGTGTGCATCAAAGAGGCAGAAGCAGCTACCGTCCGACAGACCGTGAGCGACAGTACATGTAAGTGTGAGTTGTACCTCTGCTGGCTGCCACTTCCCTACCTCCTTCTCCTGTCCCTATGTGTAGGCCTTGCCCTTGCTTGCTCCTCGCCTCCTGCCTGCTCTCATGCCAGCCCATCCTCATCCTGCCAGCCAGCCAGCCAGCCAGCCAGCCAGCTCGCCCTCGCCCTCATCCTCATCCTCGCCCTCGCCCTAGCCCACGCTAACCACACTTGCAGACTAGCAAGGGCGGTAGCTAAACCAGCCCGCAATACCCACACCTAAGCCATGCCCCCAACGTTCTTGTTCCTTCCCGAGTCCTCAACCCTGCCCCTCGTGCGCTTTCCCGGCTAGTCTGGCTAGCTGCTATGTAGCTGCTGGCTCTTTTAGCCTCTCGCCTTCTTTCCCTCTTGCTGGTCCTGTCCTGTCCTATCCTTATCCTGCACTCCTCACACTAACTACCCGGCTGCCAGGTACCCTTACCTTACCACCTGAGCTTCGTTTTTGTTGCATTTGTTTGTTCCTTTCCCCTTGCCTTTTGCCTCCATCGCAGACAAGTCGTGGTGGCAGTTGGTCTGCTACAGTAATAATAACTTAAAGAACTGTACGGGCTGATATAGGCCCATCTACCTCCCTGGTACCTACCCTGCCTCTTTACCTGGGTACACTTTAAAGTATACAAGTACCCAAGTACTCCGTACCTGCTTGCTTGCTTGCTTACACACAACACATTAGAGGAGCATACATGCCCGACCTGCCACCTGCCTCCTGCCTCCTCCGTGTATCCATAATGCTGTGGCAGTTGCCAACCACGCGATTTCCCAAAGTCTCTTGACTCCTCTCTTTCTTTCACCGACTTCCACTTGTACTTTGTACCTATTTATTCGTACTTGCGGGCCGCCTGCTGTCGCTGTCGCTGTCGCTGCTGAAGCTGTCGCCGTCGCCGGTGTGGGCAGTCGAGTCGGTAATAAATCCGACAACCCTCAGCCTCAACTTCAACGAACCCTCCTCCCCAATCCGCCTGTCCTCCTGACTTCCAAAGGTTGTTCGCGTCTCGCCTTCTGGTTGTGCACACTGTCGCGACCACACCCACTACACACACACCCACCTCACGTTGTTGCTGACCATTACCTTCACCACCACTACCACTACCATCACCATTACTGCTTAGCAACTCCAGCGGCTTTCGCGACACAGCGCCAGATCACCAGACAGGCCCTGCCCTCGCACTCTGCTCGCCACTTCGTTCGTCACTTTACAGTGATTCCTCGGCTCTCCGCCCATGAAACTTGCGACGACGACGACGACAACCACCACCCCTATTTTAGACGACCTGCGCCGAAGTCGAGTAGACACACCCCCAATAAACACGAACTAGCCCTGTTCTTACTGCTACGCGCCTCCCACGTCTCCCACGCATCCTCGTCCAATCTCGGACTCGCACGTTTCCTGTCGTGCTCCCGTCTGCCGCCCGCCGTCCGCCCCCAGGCCGCCCGCCTGTCCGCCCCGAGTCCAGCCTTCCCTTCAGTCCTGTCACTGTCAGCCCTTTTATGCTGGCAGTGATCCTGGGCACCCGCTCCATGGGCGCGACATGTTCTCCATGCAACGATCCCTCTCTTCGCCCGTCCTGCACGCCTCCGAGCCTGCCCGTATGTTCCACACCACAGACAGACAACACCACTCCCGCTGACCCTCCCACCACCATCTTTCTACCTGCTCCTGCTCCTGCTCCTGCGCCTGCTCCTGCTCCGCTTCAGCTCTCCCCTCCTCCAGCCTTGTTGCTGTTGCTGTTGCTGCTGTTGTTATCCCAAGCTGGGCCTGCCCTGCCTCGCCACCCGTGCAGCCTAGCTGACCAGCCTCTGCCAGCAGCTCCCTCCGCGGAACGACCCTCAACTCCTCCCTCGCCAGAGCGCCATGTCGAGTCCTCTCTCCCTCAACGAGTACACCCGACCAGCCCCTCGCTCTCCGACACATCCCCAGGCACTTACCGCGAGAGCGAGATGCCACTCCACACGCGCCGAAGCGAGGACCTCCCGCGGCCCAGGAGCACCACAATCCTGGCTTCCAGCCCCATCCTCAGAAAAGCTATTGTCGCCCAGCCGACTCCTCCACAGCCCCCTGCCGCCCCCGCCTCGAGTATCCCGGAATCTCCGCCGAACAATGCCCCCCGCGAGGAGCAGCAGAGGCTCCCCTCTGCCCTGAGGGCTCCCGTCAAGATTCCTCAACCCCTCATCACCGACGCCTCCCTCTATACCAACTCGTACCTTGCGCCGGTCGATGCCGCAGAGAGCACGTCGTTGGACGAGCTCGCCCATCTGGTCCGCCTGTCCAAGTACCAGGAGCGCAAGCGCGCCAACACGAGGATCCGACTACAACGTACCTTGGTTTCCACTGCTCTGTCCGCGCGCCTCACCCGCTGCGGCGAGATCGCCCAGAGGAACCTGGCCGAGTGCTTCCGCACAGACGACAAGAAGACTTTTGCAGCCCTCTACGGCGCAGTACAGGATGTCCGCAAGAGCTGTGACGAGGTCAGGAGGTATGCCCTGCTCGAGCCCGAGGTAGAGCTGCTGCACTCCCCCGGCATGGTGTCATCCGAAAGTTTGGAGACGCCCACGGGCTCCGTTGTCGCCGCCGGACCCATGGCCGGCTCGACGGTCCCCTTCCTCCACGACATCTCCGCCGATGCCAGGGAGACCTTTCTCAGCTTCCTGTCCAAGATCAGGAACGACCCGGACTACCTGGCCACCCGCATATGCTCCCTCTCCAACTCGGAGCGTGCTGCCATCACCAACTTCCACTCTGGCCTGGACCCGGTCGAATCCGTCCTGCCGCTTTACAATAAACCACCCCACATGCGCGGCCCCGCCCATTCCTCCAACAGGCATCTGTCTAACAACCCCAGCCCAGTCGAGCGCTTGCTGTCCTTCCAGAGACACGACGCCTTGTCTGCGCTCATCTACACGTGTTTTGCTAATTCAGCAGGGCCCGATAGCGCCGAGGATAAGCGCCGGACCGACGTGTGGGCCAACGCGTGTGCGCGCCTCATCTCAAAGTCTGCCGTGGAATCCAAGTCTGGCAACGAGAACGTCCCGATCGAGCCCGTCCTTATCCATGTCCTCAATGTTTGGTCCACCATGCGGGACTGGGCAGGCCGCTCAAATATGGAGTGGTACCTCATGAAGATTCTCGAGGATGGAGCCTTTCTTTTGGACCGCGCCGAGGACCAGCATGGCACCCGCTTCAACATATCGGACTGGACATCCAAGGATCAGATTGCTGCTGATGAGTTCTATGACCGGGCCACTGACGAACTATTTGGTGTCCTGGATGACGAGGATGCTACCGGAATCCCGGAGGGCCTGCTCGAGATTGGAAACCAGATCCTCAGGCGCCTGGACCACAAGTATGTCGACAGCACCAGGAAGTGGTTTATCTACAAATGGCTGTTCTCGGTCTGGCTGCTCGGGGTCGTTGTCCACCCGGAGAGCCATGGCATGATGGCAGATTATCACATCACCGAATATGGCCGACAAAAGATACTCAAACAGGTCGCAATGAGGGCCTCCAGCGTCGTGGTGGACATGCTTTGGAAGACCGGACCCGTCTCCACACCCCCAAAGGTGAAGGCCCACGTTGACAACATCCTTGGTCGTTTTAAGAACTCCCGCCACAAGCCTCGCCCGAGGCTCCTGAAAGCCCGGTCCATCACATCACTCCGGGAAACAGCAGAGGTGCACCCGTACCTGGTTGTCAGCCCTGCGGATCTGGTCACACTCGTCAATGCCCTATTCCCCGAGAAGAGGCCCATGTCGTCCGCCTCGATTCGCTCCGGTGCCCCCTCCATCTCTGGCATGTCAACCATGTCCCAACCCATGTCGATGGCTACGTCGAGAAGCAACAACTTCGAGACCGCCTCCATTATCAGCACAAGTGTGTCTTCAGTCCTTAGTGACACAAGCACAGCAGCAGAGACAACAACCGACCCGCAGGCTACGGGAATTTCCGCCAGGTCCTCGCCTCCGCTCGGTGCTCGTCCGAGCCAAGAGTACATGAGTAACTATGAGGACGATGGTTACCGGCTTCGGCTTGCCCTCCACGAGATGACCCAGATCCTTGGCGTTGACACGTGCTGCGGCTCATGCCATCCGTGTGCAGAGCGATGGGCCGTGCTCTTCATATCCTCCGACGGCAAATCCCTCTCCACGCAGATGACCTACGACCCCGATGACGAGCCGGAGGAAGAGAACTCCTCATCCCTGAGTGAGACCGACGAGGACGATCTAGATGATGACCGGCCTGAGCTCGACAAGGACTACCACCAGCTCCGTGACTCCATCCTGAAGCTTGTTGAGGACTTTGAGATTCCACAGACGTCTGAGCAGGGGACTGGTAAATTTAGCAACAGGACGTCCACGCTGAAGAAGTACCGTTCCAGGAACAAGATCATCACGACGGAAAAAGCAAGGCCCGGGAGCCCTAGCCGGAACCCTTACCGCCGAAGGGTAGCGGGCCAGGACAGTCCTGTAAGGACCAGCTCGCCTCTCGCCATGGGTGGGAAAGGCAAGGAGTTGGAAGGCAGAGACCAGGAGCCGTCCGAGCCCACGCCAGTCCTTGTTGCCATGCTTCAAGCCGCCGCGTCGCAAGCACGGGCGCAGTCAGACTTTGTTGGGTCGCTCTCATATTTCAGGACATTGCAACAGCTCAACGCTTTGTCGTCGTCGTCCCTCCGTGCGGATGGCTTTGCGACGCTGCTGAACATCTTCAGCCGAGGACCCCGAGACTCTATTCGGCGCTCTGCCTCCGCCATTGAGGAGTACGATGCGTGGCTTGTGTGGCTGAAGCAGTCTCAAGAACGTGCCGAGGGTCTTATTGACTCTATGATGAGGCGTCTGCGAGCGCTGCGTGATAAGATGTGGTATGTTACGGATGTTCGAAATTCGGGACCATATCTGCACTCTCGCAACGTCGCAGTCGCGCTCAAATCGATGGGCGCGCGTCACAGGCGCAGCAGCTACAGTCGGAACCGAAGCATCCCCAGAGGTTCCGTGACGGCGTTGATATACCGCAATGAGTCCGAAATTATCGACCTCCTGGCCGCGACTGAAGCCCAAGGCGGGCCGAACAAGCTGTCAGACGACCAGGCCGAGAAGACGTCACGGTTCCTGGAGGAATACGGAATCGAGAATTTTTGCCGTGGCGAGGAGCGTATCCATCGGTTCTGTTGTGAGGTCAAAGCATGCATTGGCAAGCTCGTCGGTGATAACATCATGGACGGGCCGGTGCTTTGGAGCAGCGAGCTGTACCTCCGCGACAAGAAATTATTGGAGACCCCAGCTGCGCGGAGGGATGCTACGCTATCGTCATTTCATAACGATGATGCCAGCAGCATCATGAGCGAACCAGAGAGGCGATTCACGCCAGCGTCCAGTAGGCCAGGCTCGTTTGCAAGAGACCTCAGGGGAATGGCTTCAGTTGCCAGTTTTGACTCGGCGAGGTACGGGTACTCGCGTGCCAGCACGGCAATAAGCGACGTCATGGACTCGGGGGATTACTTTGGGCACGCGTCGCCAGTTCACACGATTGACAGCGCGTCGACGTATTGGTCCCCATTCCAATCCATGACTTCAGCAAGCTCAACGACCTCCCGTGCCCACAGTCCCACCACCAGCATCACCAACTTTAGTGGCTCCATGTTCGGAGGAGCCCATACTCACGCTACCCACGGCATTGCCCGTCCAGGCACCTCGGTGTCTAACAGCGATACCATTCAACAGCAGCGGCTGAACGATGACAAGACAAGGTTCCTCAATGACCTCAGGCAAACCCTGACAAGCCTGCTGCTTAGCGACTTGGGGAACCTAGTCTTCTCCACGGGGTCGGAAACAGACGGGTGGTTCAAGGATCTCGGTCAGGATTGCATCGACCGGCGCGATGCTAACGAGAGAAAGGCCAGGAAGAGGCGCTCTAGGCTGCGGGTGATTGCACGAAAGGAAAGCTTTGGCAACCTGCGGGATGCCAACAACGCTGCAGACACTGCGGCTCTGAACCAAAGCACCTCCGAGTCGCAGCCCGCGACCGGTGCTCAGCCCGGCCGTGAGAACGAAAGCTCTGCCACCAGCGACACGTTGTCGAGCAAGAGATTCTCCAAGTCCAGTCGAGAGAACCTGGCCGAATTCCCCTTCACTGGAGCATACCAGCGCTTACTGAGGATGTTCTGTGTTCATCCTAACCCGTATGCCAAGCTCAATGCCCTTTTCGAGCTGGAGCATCTTATTGTTGCGTCCTTGTCTTCTGGGGGTCCCCGGCGCAGGCTAGCATGGCTGCGTTCGGCGGAGCTCGAAGCAGAAAAATACAACCAGGGAGGCCACTGCCGGCCCTTTGAGGAGGCCATTGACAACCTGCGCGAACGTAGGTCTCTGGCGCTCCAGCCGCCTGGTCTCGGCAGCAATCGCATGCCAGGCGGCAACCTCAACTCCGAAACACGGTCTGTCGTCAACACGTCGGCGGCATCCAACACCGACGCCATTGCCACAGTGCTGCAGTCCCTGTTCCGAAATGCAGAAATCCGCCCTGCGACGCTTTTTCGCGACCTTCAGTTCATTGCCAGCTTCGTGCCCGCCAGCATCCTGGACAAGACGGACCGCGGCAAGGCCTTTTGGGACTGCGCAATCGCTGCCTTGGGCCTCAAGCAGGAAGTTTGTGGTACCATGGTGGAGGTGGCGGATGAGCTTGTGGGCGTGTACACCAAGACGAGGAGAGGCCAGCCGCCAGCACCGGAGAGCACGGCCAGCTCATCAATCAATGGCGAAGACGACGCCCGTTCACATAGGCCTTCGCCAAGCGCTGAACAGCAGGCTTCCCGCACGGCCTCGACCAGCCCGCCCACGCCGCCGCCGCCAAGCGCTACCTATCGCCTCGAGGACGCTGCCCGCATGTGGACCATCACGGCCAAGGAGGGCGATCCGACGAGCCAGAGGGAGCTTGCGCTCTTCTACTTGTCCAACCCGGAGCTGGTCGACCGGACCACGCTGCCCCTGTCGAAGCCCCGCGAGGTCTTCAAACCTGCCGTCATGGAAAAGTATGGCGGGGGCAGCGCGGCGCGCGTCGGTGCCGGGCAGCCTCACCGGCCGGGAACTGCGGGCCATGGCCAGGGCATGGACGGAGGCAGGCGAGATGTCAGGAGTGACGGTGCGCTGATGTGTGTTGCCATCCACTGGATGGAGGCCGCAGAGCAGGGCGGCGATGAGCTTGCCAGGACCTTCCTGGGGCAGAATGACCTGGGTCTCTAAGTACGTTAGAGGAGCATCATACCCGGGAACACTGATCAGTACAGGGTCTGGCCCAAGGCGTTATTGTTTTTGATTACCTTGCCATTTACGTTGCCATCTACGCGTCGCATACATGTCCAGGTTACCCCGGGCGGCTTCATGCTGGGATGAAAAGGTCAGCACACGATATAACGAAAGGATTGACGATTGGCATGGATCAACATGAAAGCATTTACATTGCGCCTAATCTGAACGGGTAGGATTTCAGTTGTTTTTCTTCGTTTCCATAACTACTACTACTACTACTATTATTATTATTCTGTTTCGGCGCCCAGCTGGGCAGCTCACACGGTAATTTATTTTACGAGACTCATGTATCTATTTTACAACACCATATTATACCCCATATACAGCGTCGATAGATACAGAAAGCATTGTTTCTTTTTCTAATCAAAAAGTACCGACCCAATATTACCCCTGTGTCCACCCATGTTTCTCTGCCTCGTGTGAGAGACTATGTACACGTGCCGAGATCCTTGTGTCCCGGGACAACTTCACCCAACACGTGCATGTGCATGTGCATTTTATGTGCATCTGAATCGGAATGAGAAAAGCCGGGTCAGACTTCCCCGGTTGGCTGCATGTCTCAGCCGGGTCTCAGCCGGTCCTCAGCCTCATTGAAAGCTCGAGACCAGACTGAGCGAACCAGATGACGCCGCCGAACCGAGGCGGCGGGACCACCGCCTTTTTCTTGTCTCATTCTTCCTCTCTCCTTCTCTTGTCTCTGTGTCCTCTGCTGTCCTGTCCCGCTCCGTCTCTCTCTCTATCCTGTTTCCGTCGAAGCGAGTGACTGATTGTCTGAGTCACTCCATCTGAGACAGGATCGATCGCCTGTCTCTCGTTTCCGATCCGATCCGCCATATCGACAACGCTTTTGCCCTGCTTTTGTTACACACTGCCTTTCTGTCTCGCTCGCGCGCTCTCTTTTCGGCGGCGCCACCTGCTCGCCCTACCGCCGGGAACCCCGTCACCTCGTCACCGCCACGCGGAGCCCCGCTCCCCCACGCCGCGTACACCTCCGTCTGGTTGTCGTTGCTGCTGCTGCTGCTGCTGCTGCTGTTGTTGGTCCCCCGTGTCGTGCATGGCCCTGACGCGGCGGCGCACCCAGTCGTAGCAGCTGATCTCGTCGTACTTCCTCCCGCCGCCGGAGGAGGAGGCGCCGACGCAGCTGTCGAGCACGGCGCAGCTCTCGTCCATGTTGAAGCCGAAGAAGAAGGGCATGCTGACGCGCTCCCGGGAGTGGCCGCGGCCGCCGCCGTTGTTGATGGCCCGGTGCACGGTCGACACGTACAGGTCGTTTGTGATGCGCTGCAGGTAGTCCGCGATGTTGACGACGAAGGTGCCCCGGATGGGCGGCGCGTTGAGCCACTGGCCCGAGCGCGAGAGCACCTGCAACCCCGGGACCGAGTCCTGGCAGAGGATGGTGAAGAGCTGGAAGTCGGTGTGGGAGCCTATCGAGACCTGCTGTTCCTGTTGTTCCCTGCCACACGGCGGCGGTGGGGAGGGGGAGGGCGAGGGCGAGGACGACGATGATGCCTGGATGTGCCCTGGGGACTGCGGCGGGGTGGGCGGGAGCGGCGGGTAGTAGTTGAGCGCGAGGGCCGCGTCCGGGTGCGTCACCTTGGAGTCGAAGAAGGTCTCCTCCAGGTCCAGGGAGAGGGCGAAGCAGCGCACGAGGGCGCGGGCCAGGGCGAGGCAGGACCGCCAGTAGGCGATGACGGCGGGCGCGAAGTGAGGGACTGTCTGGGTGCGGGACCAGGGGAAGCGCCTCAGGTGGTTCTGCTCGCCATCATCATCGTTGTCGTCCCCTTCGCTCCGCCCCGGCGATGCCGCGGCGTCATCATCGGCAGCAGCAGCTTCATCATCGTCATCATCATCCGGCTCGATGCGAAGGAACTCCCGGACGCGCGGCGGCACGGACTCGAGGGACGGCACGGCCGGGTCGCAGCGCGGGTCGTACGTCCACGAGAAGGTCTCGCGGTTGTCGACCGACTCGGACGGGTTGATGCGCTGGGAGCGCGGGGGCTTGTACCCGTTGAAGTAGGCCGACCGCCCTGCGTCGGCGCGCGATTTCACGGCCTGCGGCTGGCGGAAGAAGGCCAGGCAGGCCTGGTGCGCGGCGTCGGTCACGGCGAGGGGCACGCCGTGGCCCCGGATGTAGAAGAAGCCGTTGTTGGTGGCGGCCGCGCGGACCGCCGCCGCCATGGCCATGCGGTCCCCGAGCCGCGGGCTGAAGATGCCGGATATGTCGATGATGGGGATCTCCTCGGGCGTGGCGTCGCGCGGCGGGCGCCGGAGCACGGTGCGGTAGACGGGGCCGTTGCCCGAGGAGAGCTGCAGCTGGAAGGTCTCCTCGGCGTCGTCGCCGCCGCCTGGTCCCGGGCGGGACGGCGGGGGGGAGGAGGAGGAGGAGGAGGAGGAGGAGGGTGCTTTGTTCTGGATGGCCATGCTGCTTGAGGGGAGGAGGAGGAGGCTGTTGTCGTTGTTGTCGTTGTTGTTGGCATGAATAACTGACTGCTATCGAAGGGGGTGTGGGGGGTGGTGGGAAGCCGGGCGCATTCGGTCTAACGGGTTGGTTCGATGGCGGGAGGCTTGTTTATATGGCGCGGGCTTCTGTTCCCGTCGGCGTGTGGGGAGAAACCACGGCGTGATATATACTCCTGTTACACCCGCAACCATGCGCGCCCCGTAAATACATATTATCACGGCCGCCGCAGTCCGTCATCTGAGTCGGTCAAAGGTAGTAACATTTGCGGGCCAGAGGGCGAGCAAACCGACTCACACACACACTCACACTCACACTGACACACACACCCTTTTCTCTATCGCTCTCTCTCCCCACACACAATCGAGCTGCCGAAACTTTAAAACCACTCACTAGACTGGGGTTTCGCGTCTTAAAGTGGCTCAGCGGCGCTCACCGGGTGGAGGTGTCTTTGATAAGATGTGACAAGAGTCGCGAAGCCATGACTGGGGCGAGGCTTCTGATGTTCCGGAGGCGGCCGGTTCCGCTCCCCGCGGGCCGGAATCATCGATCATCTCTCCTTCTGGGGCTGCGCTGCCCACGTAGGACAGACAGCCCGCTTGCCTGCTTGCTCCACCGACGGCCATTTTTTTGGGGGGGAGGTGGCTTTCTTGGGTGAGTGGCTCTCTCTCTCTCTTTTTTTTTTCTCGTCACATTTTTTTTTTTTGCGCGACTTGAGTGTTTGCCACTAACTGGCCTCGGACTGCTCATCTGTCACATCGACGACGTAGAGATTCAGGGCCACAAATCATTTCCGATGGCAATGCAATGCAATACGAAAGAAACCCGACATGGCTCCAGCCAGGTGCTTGATGTTCCTGGCTCTCCTGTTCATTACGTATGTCGCTAGTCTGTTTTCGAAGTCTCATTGCTTACTCTAATCCACGTGAAATGTTCCAGTGTCATGTGTCTCAGCCCACGAGACTCATGTCTTCCGCGGTTGATTAGGTACGCATTGAATTTCTCCAAAAGGTGAGAACTGGTGCAAATCCCGGGTAGATGCTTGCTTACGTCCGTCCTCTCTGCGCCGCGCGGTTCTCGTCGTGGCCAGCAAGTGCCGTCATCGAGGCCAGTGAATCACGGACGTGATGGTACGGTACAGGTTCCTCCACAGGTATAGACAGTCCGGCGATGCAGTTCATTTGATCCAATGACCTCAAGATCCGCGCCGCTGCTTAACGAAGTCGCCGTCAGCTCTGCGAGGCTTCGCGGAAGCAAGGGCCAGAACAGACAGAATCCGGGATTCTTGGAGAGGCCTCGCCTAAGTTCTAGATCCGTGATAAATCTCCCTGAAAAAGGCCGAGAACTGATGCGATGAACGTTGTGGCATGCTTACACTTCTATATCATTGTCATTGCCAGCCATTGTGGGATTCTGGTCGCCGCCAACATCACGCCTGGGCAGACTGCTCTGGACCCAATGGATGACCAACAACCGGGTGTCTGAACGTCCACTTTTCTAGGAATTTTGGTGACGATTTCTGAGCCCTACGCACCAGTATTGAAACTACTTATTTGATCCTCGACGAGTCTCACCGACAATTTCGGCTGCGAATTCACACTTCTGAGTTATGAAGCCAAAGCCCAGCGCACCATGAGTGAAAGGAGATATGCCGAGTTCGCTGTCATCAGAGACTACTACATTACTCTTATACCGATACCAACCATACTGCTGTCTAAAACTCGGTTCCGTGTGGTCAGTTACTTCAACTCAAAAAGGTTGGATGTCCAATAATATAGCGCCCTTGTTTGCTATCGGGGATATATAGGGTCACCTTGACATAAAGTAAACGTCACTTTGTCAGCTAAGGTCATTCTATAGTTAAGTTCATTGGATTCTTTAGGGGCATTAAGTCCCAATATGTGTCATTCACAATCTACCGAGGCGGCGGCAAACCGGCAATGATAATGGTGTGATTACGGGCGGGGGCACTACCCGGACATCGCCGGGTGAAATTCTAGCAGGATTCTTTTCGTTCTTAGCAAGATATCTCGGCAAGTCTACAGCTAGTGCTGGTTTGACCTTTTTTGAGAGGCTCGTTGCATTGGGTTTACCACAACCAGGAAACAGATGGCCCAAGTCGCAGTATCGGCCTCGGCCGGACCGGCTCCGCCCTCAGGCTTGAAGGTGAGAGAATCGGTGATAAAGGTTAATTGTGGGGCGAATGATTCTCACACGTCGATGCCAGGATAACGGCGAATACGTCTACTTTCATTCGGGATCCGAAGCAACATACCGCAAGGTGGCCGAGAACCCTTCATCTTTCACATCGATCCCGACTATTGACTTGGCTGAGCTTGACAGCGGGTCATTAGACGCGAGGAGGAGAATTGCCAAGAACATCTACGATGCCTGTTCTCAATGTGGGTTCTTCTACATTGAGAATCACGGGGTCCCCCAGGATGTCATCACGGAGACCCTGGAGCTACTGAAGCGATTCTTCGCACTGGACCTTGACGCCAAGATGGATGCTCACGTGCAAAAGAATCCGGCCATCCGAGGTTACGAGCCGATGCTGGAGACACGGCTTGATCCTAGGACGAAGGGTGGTAGGTATTGCCGATCGCACATGCAGCTATCGTGAACCTCGAAACTGACACTGTTGCAGATATCAAAGAGGCGTTCACGATGGGCGACTGTGTGATAGAGCCCGAGCAGGACTACGTTGGCAAAACCGGCCGTCGGCCGCCATCCCACATCACCAAGCCTCAGAATATCTGGCCTTCCAGTGCGCCATGGTGGCGCGAGGGGCTCTACAGGTACTACAACAGTGTTCTCCCCCTGGCCATGAAGCTTGTCAAGGTATTCGCCCTGGCCTTCAACCTGGACGAGACGGCGTTCGACAAGTATTTCAAGTTCCCGATCACAGGCATGAGGCCATTATATTACCCACCGACCCCGGCCGATGAAGGCGAGACAAATATCGGGCTTGGTGCACATTCTGATTTCGCCTGTAGGTTGAACCTGATGAAAGTGAAAGGAGAACTGAGACGAGCTACGAAGCTAACAATCAATCACCAGGGCTGACGCTTGTCCTGCAAGACGCGGTGCCCGCCCTCGAGGTCCTGAACCAGGACGGCAGGTGGGTCGACGCGCCGCCCAAGCCGGGCACGTTCGTCTGCAACGTCGGGCAGTACCTCGAGAGGCAATCAAACGGCAGGTTCCAGGCGACGGTGCACCGCGTCAGGAACAGGACGGGCCACGAGCGATATTCGCTGCCATTCTTCCTCACCCCGGACCCGGACGCAGACATCGAGGCCCTGGGCTGCTGCGTTGATGAGGCTGAGACTCCCAAGTATGAGAAGATTAACGTCGGTGACTTGTATATCCGGAAGGTGCTGCCGGCTAGGAGCAAGCACCCGACGAGTATCAAATATAGGGGTGTGCCGCCGGAAAAGTTGAGGTACGATCTCCTGCTGAGCTAGATTTCTAAGTTGTTCTGGGCTTCACGGCGGGGTTGGGGGACCCAAGAGGAAAGTTCTAGGAAGAAGCTTTGTTTGCGTTCTCTCCTTGCAAATAAAAGGGGGGCGAGGGAGTGTTGGTTGCATTCCCCTGTAGCTAAGATTTTGTTGTGAACACGAAATTGACCACAATGGCAAGCTAGAAGTACCTAAGCACGGCTTCATTTGTGTCCTCACTTGTTCGTCGAGTTAGCATGTTTACAGCAGCTACACTGCTAGATAGTTCGGGGTATGAAGAGGGACTGGACCGTACATTGTGACAGCAGCCTCTTACCATGCAATATAATATGCCTTTCTTCTATGTATTTTGAATTTACTATGCTTTCTTTTTGCAACCCACTTTTCCCTCATACTAGACATGGCGCTAGATTTAATACTCGGCTTTCGAACTACCAACACCATGTCAACGCTCGTTAAGGGGTTGTAGTTCTATATCCGGCCGAAAAGTCCGGATCTGCCACGGTTGCTGATTCAAGTTATCGACAGACCAATCAGAGACATTCTGAGCCCCTTCTTGGGATTCTGTCCCTTTGCCTTCCTGCTTTTTCCCATACTGCCCACCTCTATGCGAACTTTTGGGCGTCCAACGATTGACTTGCGAAGCTAGAGTTGACCAGATTTTTGATTTCACAATGGGTTTGGTAATGCCGGGGATCACAGGCATGCAGCAGCAGATGACTCCTACTGTGACTTCAACAGTACTACCGCCATGGACAACAAGTTAGCATATGCATGGGAAAGTTGTGCAGGAGTCTGAATTTTTTCTTACGCAAAAGCATATGCCTTCGTGACTTCCCAGAAAGTGTCTTGATTGTGGAGTAGTTGAACTCGAATGACCGCACAACCAAGAGAGCTCCCAAAAGCACTGTATCAGAGTCAGCAGCGGAAAGCTGGATTAACCGGCCGAATTGTGTACTAACAGGATTCCTGTCAAAAATATGGCCACAACACCCAGTCTCTTTCGCAAGGGCATGTTGAGGCGTAACACTTGTACCACTGGCAGAAGAAGGAGGAAGAGATCGAAGACGCTTCCGCAGGCAGCTTGAGCAATGCTCATCGTGATTTCGGGGTCTTTGCAGCGCACAAAAGGTGGTAAGGTCCACCCACCATCGCCGGACCTTGGAGTGCAGTAGTGAAGATGAACGATGGCTACAATGGTGTAGAAGACGACAGTGGTACCGATGCCTCCATAAATCACGAATTTTGTCGTACGGATGTGGCCGAACAGGCGGAGATATAGGCAGAAGATAGAAACCCGCACGGTGGCGCTCGAAATTATGTATAAGAGGTTGATGGCGTACGTCTTCTTGAGGAATGACGGGGTGATGGCGGAGACAGGAATGTCCCACATGTGGTGTCCGTGTGGTCGGTCAAGCACTTGAGGACTTAGTTAGAGATATTTCTCGGACTAAGTATCATGTATCTCGGAAACGGAGTACTAACTTGACAAGGAAATGCCACACCAGCCCGCCACGAGGATTGCCGAAGCAATGCACATGTCTGCGCAGTATTAGTCACGATACTCCGTTCCAATGGAAGACGGAAACTCACAGTCATCAGTACCAAATTTACGTGAGGTATAATAGCGACCGAGGAAGCGGAGGACGATGAATATCGCCATGATAGGTAATAGTACAAGTGTCGGTATGCGCACGAGATACGCGTTGGACTCGGGGCTGACGAAGTCAGACTTCACCCCGGGCGGGGGTTGGAGCAGCGGAAATCGATCCAAAAACGACATCCTGAGGGTCAGAGACGGTCACGAGCTTTTCGGATTTTCCAAGATGGAGATCCGTCAGCACCGTTGACGAGAACACTGAGAAATTGAATAGCTTTAGAGAAGATGCCATCTCAAGAAGATTCAAGAAGATGTAGCAGCTTTTCTACAAGAATCGATCGTGTCTGCCTATGGCATATTCCGTCCAGATCAATTGCCCTGGTCAGTAGGTCAGCTTTCCGCATATCAAAATAGAGCCATCCTCCTCCGTCGCGAACGTTAGTCCCCACCCGCACAATCGACGTCCCATCGTGCTACCAATCAGGGCATTGGGATCATGACAGAGCCTGCACGGCTCCCTTGCCTGTTGGGGGCCATCTGGGGCACGATTGACCAGATCTGGAATACTACCCCACTGCGCCAGTACGCCACAGGCAGTTCTGATGGGCACGCGGGCCGGGTAAGCAACCACGATTGCATTCCTTCGACATCCACCATGGGGCCGACCGCAAGGCGTAGGATTACCGCTTCTCGTCACTGCCAACCAACACTCGTGCGTGCTATTGGGCTTAACGACGAAAAGCCGCATATGTGGAGCATTTCCGGCCTCCTCGACGCATGGTATTACGACTCAGCGTTGCATTTTCATTTTGATTGCGCCGCGGTCCGATCCTTCTGTCTGATAAAAGTATCGAGGCAAGGTTTCAATTGTAATCACCGTTCGATGCTGTGCTCCATAGACCCCGCTTTTTTTCCCGACAACCGCGCCACTCTCAGCTGTGCTCCGTTGGTTTCTTCTCCGGTTTCTGTTGGCAGTTGCGAGAGCGCATTTGCCCAGAGGTATTGAGTCCGTTACTCTTATAGTGGGATTCCAAGCATTCACTCCGAGTCCGCGACACTTTGTTCGTCCTCGCAGCCAGCAAAATTGCACGCCTACTACGTCTCTGCCTCCCGAGGTCGTCATCATGGGGATTCCCACAGGTTTTTGGCCCTGGTTCACCTCTTTCTTGCTGGCTGCTCCACTCCTGACCTGGCTCGTTACCTGGAATCGATTTCAGAAGGACAGCGATGCGCCGCAACATGGTCTCAAGAAGCAGCAAAGTAAACCTCCTCCGACTATTCCCTACAGCACGCCCTGGCTAGGTCATGCAATTTTGGCAGTTGTAAATCTGCAGGGATATGTGTCCAGTGTCTTGTAAGTCAAAATGTTCCTCGCGCCGCGTATGGGAAACATCTCGCAGGGAACGCGCAGGCTGACTTTTCCCGCAGCTCTCGCTATGGCTGGCGCCGGCCCCTGCGCGCCAAATTTGGCCCCAAATCCCTGACGCTCGTGAGCAACCCGGAGCACATAATGGCCGTCTTCAAGGCGGCGAAGGTAGCTGGCGCCAAGCCGTCCTCTTCCGTGGTGCTGCGCAAGCTCTTTGGCAGCTCCGCCAAGACTGCGAGATATTGGGACGATGACAACTCGGGCATCGCCGTCCAGCCGCGGAAGGACAGCAACGTGAAGCCGGAGAACCGGGTGCACTTCTGGACGGCTCATACGGCACAGACATACCTGTCTGCTCCACATCTTCAGAGCCTCAACGAGCGCTTCGTTGAGACTGTCGGGAAGCAGCTCGACACGATGGGGATCCAGGAACAGTGGGTTGAGCATCCGGACCTGTACAGCTTCGTCCAGTCGTTGGTCGGGGAGTCGGCCACGAGAACTTTGTTTGGCCCGCGCGTGCTCGAGCTGAACCCGGGTCTGCTGGACGACTTTCGGGTATTTGACAGCAACATGCCCTATTTTCTCTTCGGTCGCCCGCGCTGGCTGATGTCGGCTGCGTATCGAGCTCGGGACCGACTCAGAGAAGCCTTGAAGTTGTGGCAATCTGAGGCTCACAAGGAAGCCGGTGCAGAGGTCAACAGACTGGGGCCTCAAGATCCGGAATTCGATACTCACTTCGGCGCTAAGCTCATGAAGGCGCGGCAGGTTGCTATGATGAAAATGGACTTGGATGCCGATGATAGGGCGTCGCTCGACGTGGGCCTCATGTTTGCGTATGTATATTGATGGACATTCTCTGGTAATTTGTCTTCTGAGACTCGAGATTGCTAACCTGAAATTGCAACATGTAGTATCAACTCGAACGTCCTACGAGCGATCTTTTGGTTTATATTTCACGCTCTGCGTGACGCCCCCCTGCAAGCCCGACTCCTCGCCGAGGCGCAACAATGCCGTCGAGCTGACGGGCTGTTTGACGTGACCGCCTTGGCCCAAAAACCCCGTCTCCAGTCTGCCTTCGCCGAGGTATGCCGGTACTATGTCGCCATAGCCATCTCGCGTACTGTCAACACACCCGGCCTCGACCTCGGGGACTGGACCATACCCGCCGGGGAGACTCTCTCCGTCTTCGGGCGCGAGGCCGCGTTCAACGACGAGGCGTGGGAACTCGTCGGCAGGCCGCAGCAGAAGCCACTTGCGAATTTCGACGCCGAGCGGTTCCTCGTCGCCCCGGGCGCCGACACCGGGGCGGCTGGCTCGGACGATGTTGCTTTCTCGCTGGAAGGGCTGGCCGGGTGCTGGCTGCCGTTCGGGGGCGGCCAGCGCATGTGCCCCGGCCGGCACTTTGCCAAGGTGGAGATGCTCGGGACGTTCGCGATGTTTTTTAGCAGGTTTGAGCTGGAGCTGACGTCAACCGGAACTATGGACGACGTGAAGCCGGATGTGAATTACTATCCGACAGGAACACTGCCGCCGACGAATAAGGTTCCGTTTCGGATCCGCAAGAGAGCCGCGACATAAAGCCAAGATATTAATTAAAGGTTTACCGTACTCGTCAATCAGAAACGTGTTGTAGACTGACCGAGGAGTGTAAATTTGGACTGGCCCTGTAGACCTCTGGACACATGAACATGCTTCGGACAGCGACGGAGGAAGCTGTTGTCTTTTTTGGAGGAGTCGACCGTTAGCTAATGTTTCTAAAATGCATCATGTCGCATTCCAAGGCGTACCATCACCTTTTCAAGGGCCGTTCACCGCCAGCTGATTAGTTAGGTAGCCGTTCCACCCATCCCATGCGGGCGTGGATGTGGCTGCCTGACCTGCAGAAAGAGACGATAGCTGGGCAATAGTGGCGGAGGCAGTGCATGCAACCACATCAGCCATGTAGCTAGACCGTCTGTCCGCAGGCTCTATATGATCTTGACACGACGGATCTCGAGACGCGCCATCAGGAAGCTCGTTCTTTTTCCATCCTCAATTTCGAATCAAATGGATCCAGAAGACCTACCAGCATTCCTCGACAAAATTCACTCAACACAAGACTCTAGAGTAGACTTATTGCGATTCGTATTTTCTCAGGATGCCGTGACCCAAGCTACTTTGAATGAAAATGAGCTTTACACCGAGTTATCCGCAATTAACGAGTCGGTCGTCAAGCCACTTGAGACGATATCTGCGCCTATATCCGCATGTGGGCCGTTGGTCCTCCTGTGAGTGACTTCGAGATCTAGGTAGCTTCGTCGTTCATGGAAACTTCATTGCTGATGCACAAATGATGCCAGCTTTGCCGTTGGAGACCCGTCTTACAAGAGCAAGCCAATCAACATATCAAAGACCTCACTCGCCAGCCTCTTGGATGCGTGCGGACTCCCGCCGTTCAGTCTTGTCTCGTTTGGGGTCAAGCGTTGCCACCTGTCACACCATGTTCAATACAGTGAGGACAAAGATGATGAGCCCGTCGCCCTACTGCTACTCCTACGAATCGGGAGGAACAGCCAGTCAATCAGTATTTCCATGCGAATTCGTATAGCCGGCTTGGCCACCGTCGCTTTCCTCACAAACATGAACGGCGAGACGGCGCAGGACTTGCGGAGCAAATGCATCCAGCGCCGGTATCTCCTCGCAAAGCACCCGCTCTACTTGCTGGCCGTCATTTACGAAGACCGCTGCTTCCACTACAAGCGCTGGTTCGACGACATCCTGGAGGAGATAAACGTGCTCGAGTCTGGCACGGGCATGACCCGCAACACCTGGAAGATGGAGCTCTCGCCCCGGCTGTGGGAGTGGTTCTCAAACTACGAGAACCTGCTGTGCACCTTGTACGCGAGCAACACGGAGCTGAGCCACTTCAGCACCGTGACGACCTTCTCGATCAAGCTCGGGGACTTCCTGCTGGCCGCGCTCCACAAGCTGGATGGCCTCCGCGCAGAGGTCGGCTTGTCGCCCTTGCCAAGGAGAGAATTCAGATGCTTGGAGGAAAGGATCGCCTTCACACGGTCTCGTTGTGACCTGACTGCTGACAAGGCACGGGAAATGCTGGAGAGGGTCAAGGGTCAAATCGATGTGGTGAGCCACCATGTTTCTGCCACACCGCTGTTCGAGGGCGCTTCATCCTGGCAGAAAGAAACAGATATATACCACTGGAAGTTAAGTTTGTGTCTGCTGACTCAATGCACACCAGGCTTTCAACCTCGTCGCCCAGAGAGACAGTAAGATCAATCTCGCGGTGGCCGAAGATTCTAATCAGGTTGCGACGCTTGCTGCACGAGACAGCGAGACCATGAAGACTATCACAGTGTTGACACTTCTTTTCCTTCCATCTACCCTCGTTACGGTAGGCGATTTCACGAGATCGAGTCAATTATACTTGTACATCTGTTGGCACAATTGGCTGAACTGTCATAGTCGATATGGTCTGCGGACCTGTTCCAACTCGACGCGTCCCTGAATTGGAAGGTATATCTTGGCGTGACTCTTGCACTCACAGCCGGAGTCTTCACTGTTTGGTTCGCTTATCTCCGATTCTCAAGTCTTAGGAGGGATGAACGGCCTCTGCATATTGCCGGGGTTGGGTACGTCAAGGAGGGCAGGGTGTTGGGATCAGGTTCCCAAGAGGGAGCTCCTTTCGACCTTCGAAAGGAAACCAACTGGCATGACAAGTAGCAGTTACGATTGATAGATCAGGCATGCCACTGTGTTTGAATGGATATTGCTTAGCTCTCAGGGTGTCATTTCACATTACCTCGTTCCCGCGTAGCATCCTTGAGGATATGGAGGGGCGGTTTGGACACACGCATACCTAGGTACGATGCGCAGATGGCAACTGTTAGTCAAATTGTAAATCATGAGGGTTGAGCGAGTCTCTTGTATGAAAATTCGAATGATGGTATATTCTCGAGCTATTGGAGCAGTGCAGTAACATAGTCCACACTGGCCCACGTGTCGCGAGTTGTCTGTCCATCAGAAATCACGGTTGACCCATTCCACTCCAGCTGTCCGTCTCTGAGCCGAAGTTAAATTTAGGCGCAAAATCCCGCCTGGGTATTCCTTATTCCACTCCTGAAAAACGCCCTCTCGTGTCCCATCGCCGATGACGACCAAATCTCTTCACCATGACTGTTGACCAAAGCAAGAAGACGTCAGCATGTGCAATATGGTACTGTGCTGGGACTACCGCTGACAAACCTGTTGCGTCAAACTTCATGAAGGCGAAGACGAGGATGGCGCCGTGACACAAGCAAGAATGACGCCCGTCGCTCCGCTGAATGCAATAACAGAAGTGAAGAATTCGCCCTTGGATACCGTCGCTTGGGTAGCCCTGGCAGGCTGGGTGGCTATCATCCGGCGTGTGACATGAGGGCGCAGAGTGGTGAGCAGACGTTGGGCGGCTCTTTGCTGGAACATTTTGGCCGTTGTGGCGTGAAACTGCAGACCGAGGCTGACGTTGATTTGAAAGGTGCTTCCCTCAAGCAGTGGAGAGGCGAGCTGGTGATATGTCGTCAAATAAGAATCTATGCAGTCTTCAAGTTGATCTATATGAATCAGAATTGTGGTTTCACAGCTGCTTTATGTACCCTAGAATGGAGTGGTGGTGTGACATGCTCTGCCGTTTTGTGGCATGTTTGGTCAGGCCACAGGCCCACTGAACTTCCCCATGGGGACGCTGTGGAAGCTGACCGACACGCAGACCGCGAAGACATCCCGGAACAATGGGAAAATGCGGGTTATCACTTCCAGATGCAGTGCGAACTGCTAATAGCTTCTACCGTTCTGACAGTGTATTTGCGGACACCGTGCAGCCGTTTGGAGTTCGAAATGACATGACATTGTGAACCACTTGGAATTTGCATAACTTTTAGGTCAGCAATTATCGGACTTGTCCGCTGGATCATTGTTCTTAATCCCGAAACATCTGTTCAGCACATCTTTGCCTGTATTTACAGACTCACATCATTCGGCTTAACACGAAGCGATGCTTATTATTGCTGGCTTCTTCAGAACTAGCGTGGTGTATGCTACCTGCTATAGTGTTTGCGAAAATCTCTTTCCTCAAGTAGTTGCCGTGCATGTCCGCACTTGCACTTTGATCATCGACAGAACCTTGAATTTGAAGGCGGCAGGATAGATGAGGGTGACATCTATATCTCCCGGGAACTGGATCAACTCCGTGTTTGTGACGGCAGGCTACGGATTACAAGCCACTCTCAACGAACGCAAGGCCAGAAGACGGCACGGTGGATAGGAAATAAACATTATAATGGTTGAAGGCAGTCATCAACTTCATTACATTTTGCACCCCAAGCCGAAGCGTCAATTATGTAGTGTTGCCTTAATTCAAGATCTAGAACGACCTCTCATATTAGAAATGAAATATTTTCGAGCCGCTCATCTGCACCGTCAACTGAACTCAGAAATGGATGTGCCCATCACAAATAGCTGTAAGTGGTGTAAATTCCTATGGGGCAATCTCCAATTTCGGGGTTTCCTTGGTCTTGGAAGTACGTGAAGGTAGTGTCATTGGTCGAAGTCTCTGTGACGGAGTTAGACACGAGTCGTACCGTTTATGAAGACCTCGCCAGAGACAATATTGAGAGAAACATCAACCAGGAACACTTACTGCCGGCGACACAAGTCCCAGCCCCCACGAAGCAAGGCCCTGTCTCCAACGTGTACACGAAGCCAGGTTCCATGTGTATGGGTGGGAATGCAGGGTACGGCCCAGGTGCTGGCTGGTTATTATAGGTTGTCGCAGGTCCTGGGAATGTGAGGTTAGTCCAAAAGGGGTTCGTCAAGGCTTTCGAGGACGGAGATACTCACCGGGGCAGCTCCCAGCGAGGTAACCCTCGAAGAAGAATGAGCCACCGCCCTCATAGGTGTAAGAGCTCGTCTTCAGGTCCTCGAGTTTAGGGAAGATGAATTCCAGGGTGCAGTTGGCATCCGTACGCTCGGCCGGAATGTCAAAACTGAAGATGGAGCTGATATCATTGGGGGTGAAAACGCCATTCCACTGGTTCCCAAAGGCCTTTTCGGGCTCAGAGGCGGAGATCTGGGTGATGTAGTGAGGGAACTCAAACTCCCCAGTGGTGAGAATGGCTGGGCAATTCGCCCTGGGGTTCAGAGGGGAGGACCTTCGGGTCCATTCATGAGACGCCAGTGGCCGCTTGGAAACAAGCTGAAAAGGAGCCGCGACGACAGAAGAGGTGAGTAGGGACAATGAAGCAGTTATAGACCTCTTCATGGCGAAGGGGCAGTATGAGAGGTCTCTCGAGAAATATCGGGGAGTTTAGTGGGGATCGGAGGCAAACTGAGACACGTCCGTCGATGCGTGAAGAGGCAACGTAGTTGTGATACTGCCAACTCATGCTGCCCAACGAAGGACAACAGGAGGAGGTGAGGGCGTACTTATACGAGCCACGGCCCAGTCACCGAGTCCAACCCTCGTGCTCCAAAGCCACCTGAGGGCGGCGAGTCGATCCTGCTTCTTCTCCCCCCTCACAAATTAAACACACATCGCGCTAGACCCGCGGATCCCTGGGCTTAATTCAGCCCCGCCAGCCATTCAGCCTCCCGGCCGCGGGGGGGCGGCTTCTTGCAAAAGCAGGGCGTCTGCTGTGGGCAGATTGTCAACACACTTTGCTACATGGCCGTGTCACTCGAGCACGGCCCCCGTTTGGGTTGCCCGGGACGCCTCGCGGCACGTTTCCGTGAGGCCGTTGAACTTGTTTTCGCGCCCATCCGGTGTCCCTCGGACATGATTTTCCCTTCGGAGTCCCTTGTCAGTTATTGCACAACTACTATACTGGTCTAGTCTTTTGGGCCTCTGCAGGTCTCGGTCGAGGATTTTGGAGCTTGCCTTTAGTACGTAAGCTTACAAGGCCCCAGCAGAAAGGTTGACGCCACGTACTCGTGCTGTCTGTCAGCTTCTCGAAGTGGTATACCTGTGAACGATGCTTGGCTTACTAGCTCGCCCGGGCTGCATGCAGCGTTCGGCACCGCGGGTGCCACCAAGGAAGCTGACGTCTGACAGCTGGCAGCGGGGCTTGGGCGCACATGATCGGGAAGTTGCATAGTTGGATTTTTATAGACCCCCACATCGGACCTGAACCTACGACTGAGGAGGGTGTTGCAGGAGGCAGTGGGATGCCGAAATGACAGCCTCTGTAATGGTCGCCAGCATAGTTTAGGTGCATTGACATCCGAGTATCCGATTCGCTGTGGGAGTGCTGGCCCGGCGAGAATACGAGCTGCACATGCATGCTCCGTCCCCTTTGAGTAGGGGCAGTCCGGGATACAGTCTCTGTGAGCAAGTCACCGCTCATATAGTCGTATCAGGGGGCAAACTAGCTATAATGTGCAGCCACATAGTGGGGAATTTACGGCCACCTTACCTGAGTAGCCGCCGGCGTTCGCTTCGCGCAATGCTCAGATTGGAAAGCTCTCCGGAATGCCGGTGGTGTAGCTGCAGCAGCAGCCTGAGGCCTGAGCCAGATCATTGGACAAAGTCTTCAAGGTGTGGACGGTATCGAGATGAGTACCAGGTGTAACGATATATGCGGGAACATAGAATCATGAGCTACTTAGGTAGGACTATCCCTGCAGACAAGAGTCACTGCGTCGAAGGGGTGGGATGCCCGTCGGCCGGCAGGGCTATATGACCAGCATGAGTCCTTTTGGTAAAGAAAGGTCTCTCCGTGTGTTGAAGCGGGCATTGTCAATTATCCGCACAAAGACACACCCGCCGTCAGCCCGGTGGTTGAAGGGGGAGAGCCGTGTCGCTGACGGAACGAAGTCTGATCCGGATGGAGTCTGCAATGTGGGAAAGCTACGGTGGCTAAGCTGTGTGCGTGCAGGATCCCGAGTGCCGGGTGTCAGAAGCCATGGATAGAAATGATGACAGGTTATGGTCTTAGACGAGAGATTGCGGAGTGGCTGCTAAGAACGGTTCACAGATGGCAGTAGATAGCCATCTTGGGCATATGCACGAGATTTGACTGTGAATTGAGAGCTGATATTTCGCTCTTACGAGACTCTCTTATATTCGTCAGTTGACTTTAGCCAGATCTCATGCTCGGCTAATAACGTTGCAGAGACACTGGGTATGTCTCTTCATCAGTCTCAGTTCCAAAGAACTAGTCAGTCACGAATCGCAAGCCATAACGTTATGTCAGTAAACAATATGGAGTCAAGATTGATCGCCAGTCACAGCAGTTTCAAGTTCATAAAAACTCGCTCCAGTGGTGTAACTGAGTAGCCTGCAATAGACAATGGTATTATGCTGCCTGCAGATTGGCACAAACAATAGCTGGTGTGTAAGAATAAACTATCTAGTCACTCTTGGAGGCTCTGTCACAAGAATATCTCTCAAGAATACCGGGCGTGCCCTTTTCTGGAAGACTATAAAAGCTCTGCCCGCCTTTAAGCAGTAAATTATGAAAGCAAACAGCCTCAAAATCACCAACAAAGACCGATTCTTCTTTACATCTCAAATTACCAAGCTCAACACAATCACGCGTGAAGCATAAGCCAACCGTTGCACAGCTCAACATGCCAGAATCAAAGTTCGCCGTCAACGAACATGTCATCAGGGGTGACATGAGGGGTTTCGTGAACAGGTCCATTCTCGACGAGGCCACTGGTACTTACACCGTCGAAGTTCAATTCATCGAGACACGACGTGAGCGATACAACGAGAAGTACGTTACCACCACGCATATCATGTCACAAGAGGGATTCTAATTAGGAAATCTTAGCACTCAAAAGTGGGAGGAGCACTGGACAAAAGACTTGAACATCACGGACACTGTCCCCGAGACGCAGCTGAAGCGTGACAAGGACTCGTAACTCAGCCGAACAGCTTGTGATGGAGGTGGCTTCGGAAGTGGGAGGATCCATTCTAGTTTCACTACTGGCAATCAGTTTGAATCTGGTGAGGGAGAGATGAACTGAGTTAATGACAGGATCATTCCAATCGCACTGAGCATTGGAGCCAAGTGCGGTGTGTCCCAAAACCTTGAACGTGAATCTGATGCTGCCCAAGTCTGTAGGTGTGTCATGGATGCAAAAGAAGTCCCGAACGTGGATGATGCAACCATGCTGATACAGACGGCCGTGCAATTAATTTAGTAACAGGTGACGCTGAACTGTATCATCACTGAGGGTGGACCTGTCGGCATAACTACAGTTGCTCGCTGTAGCTGCCCGCCGGCCCACGGCCCTGTCCCTAGATAAGTCATGTTAATGGATCCAGCAATGGAAAGGTACGGTTGTGCCTGTGATGTCCGAAGAGCAGAGCATATCACCCAGGCCCACGTAAGAATCGATCCATATTACTCAAAAGGGACGCCACGGACATGCCAGCTCAGTGTACAGAGATGCATTCTCTTCAGGTTCAGTTGATTGATGCGTGCAATCGTGCATTGTACGTCCCCGTGCCTCTCAAATTCCTGCTCGCGAAGGTACATGATGGTAAGAGCAGGAACAGTAACCCTAGTGAGCCAGTGAGTAACACTCAGCGGTGGCTTCAGTGGTTCGAACGGTCTCAGTGTACCACAGCATATGTCATAAGACGTACGATCGTTTTCATTCGGCTTTCATGTCTCTTTCATTGGTATTGCTATCTGCCGGTAGAATCGTGAGTTACGTAGAAGCCACGGCGCGTAAAACACTCTGCCTCCTGCTACTTAAGCATCATGAGCAGTAGTCGCTCGGCCGGCCGGAGATGAAGAACAAATAGCAATCACCTGGCTGTAGACGACCACAATGGAAGATGGCGGGGGTGCAGTATCACTTGTGATGGTGCAGATGCGGCAACTGCAAGCCACAGCCTGCCGTAAAACCCAAATTGCCTCCACAACCTGCCTGGAGTGACATTGCACGACATGCTCATGCATCAGTCTGACCTAAAAGTCGATGAAATAAAAACGTCCACCCCAACCCATACTTTGCTTGGCAAGGGAACGATATCCTCACTGTCAAAGAACAGCACGACATTGCACGACTTTGATACAGAACGAGTCCACATTTTATATCAACATCATCAACACATTTCAGAGGAAATAAACATCAATATGGAAGAGTCAACAAAATTTTTCCTGGTCATCATCTTGATACTCGCTATTTTGTTCACGGTTTACTACACATGCGTTTCGATTCCTGAATTAGTCCAAAGTTACCAGGAATGGCGCATCAGTAGGGTGAGGGAAGCCCGCCGTGCCGCCCGGAGGGATCAAACGGCGGGGCCCGGGGGGAGAGGCATACCAGAACCGGGGCAGGCCGTGTAGCTTGGTATGAATGAGGCTTGCATGGGTACGAACTGTAGAGGTTGGACAGATTATGAATAATTATGAATCATTACGAATGCCTTGCTGTCATGTCACTTTTTGTGGATGCCGAATCCGTGGGGGGCGAGGGCTGGGTGTGACCAAAGTCCCTGTCACAGTCTCATCTGCGTCAAGGGTTGTCCAAGTACTTAAAGTTTGTGCAGTCCATAGTGCCAGGATGTGAATCCGCATTTGAAGATCAACCATCGAGGTTTTCCTACTCGCACGACTTGTCACTCAGACGTCCTCTCATAATGGTGGTTACGAGCGCGCTGTTCTACTTCTTCATCGCGATCACCACAATAACTTTGGGGTGTGGCCTGTACGTCGTGGCCGAGAAGGTCTGGGGCAGTCGGGACCGCGTCAAGATCAGGAAATTCTGGGGCATACGACGCAAGGAGTACTCGGAAGGCTTTGAGAGAAGCGATGACGAAGAGGTCAAAATTATTGGGCAACGAGGTCCGTCAGTCCTGTAGGATATGAGTTGCGGCAGTGAGTCATAGAACGTCAAGTGCTTCACAGGCATTACAGCAACACCTCATGGTTCTTTCTTTCAATACGGCTTTGAACACAATCACTGGCTACAGCGGCTAGCGACCGACACCATGGAATTTCTGCTGATAACTTGAACCCATGTTCATGGCTTCACGCACTATAAATCAAGGAGAGTCTGAAGCATAAATATCGTCTCGACCTGACCATCGGCCTCAAGACCATATCAAGCATCACGAAAAAGCACAATGGCAACATGGACTCAGAACAAAGTCAAACAGCAACCGGCATAGCGAGCACAAAAGACGAGATAATCATCAGTCTCGCCTCGATACTGACAATCAGTCTCTTGGTCCATGCTTATCACCTCGGGAATGCAGTACTCCAGAAGAGAAAGATTTACATTGCTGGCAAGAACCTCCTCCGGGACCGCTGTCAACCACAAGGAGACCAAGGGCAGGGAGTGTAAATTTTGAGGTGTGGTTTGAAAGCGCAGACAGTTTAACAGACTTGTAGATAAAATCTGCCGCTGTTATCTGAGGATGTAGCTTTGACACCTACTGAAAAATGGATTTCATGCAACTCAATTTCTCCAGCCACCATGTGCTTGCGTTGCTTTTGAATCCACTGAGAAGTTGACCCATATCCGCTTGGTCTGGACCGTAGTTAGGCTGATGGTAGGCAGCTGCCAGTGTAATAATCCACGCCGTAGCCCGCCGTCTGATTCTATTATTCTCCGTTGTGGTTCAGTCAGTCGTTTGGCAGCATCCCGATCGGTTTCGACTCCTGCGACCACCTGCCCAGCAGCACCAGGATGACACGTGGAACATGCCTCTACTGACGCATCAGTGTTGAAAGCCGAAATGTCCAAGGTCCTGAATATGCTTCAGTACATGCTGGGAAGAAAAGCCAGCCCCAACTGCGTGATACGATCTGCGGGTTGGCCAGTGACTCCTTGCTGCTAAGACTTCAGGAACTAAAAAGAACCGAGTGACTGGTGAGTAGTTAGACAACCCAGATCCAAAGTCCGCACATGCCAGAGGTCTTTTTCTTCTGGCTGGCGTTCCTGGGGATGGTGGTAGCCGCGGGGCTGGCCCACTTCGTCATCATCGCTTGGGGTCGAGTCACAGACGTGAACAGTCGATCCCGTCGTTGCTGTGGAAGCTCTTCGGAGCTCGGGCGTTGCGGCGAGGCCCCGGGGGGACGGGCACCAGTCACGCTGCGGTGGGAGAGTACTTAGTAGTCTTTGGCGGTTACCGGCGAGCATGACGGCAATTCGGAAGCAATGGACTCCTCTCAAGGTAGCTTTGACATTATGATACTTCCGCTTGCCCAGCCATTACCGGCACCCAAAACGCCAGTCCATGCAAAATATACCCAGCTCTGCCCATCGCGCGCGTATTTTGACTCGTCATCACCACATTCGTCAGCTTTCGCTACCTCCTCCCACCGCGCGGGGCTCCACCTCCCATACCGCCCATCATGCCGCCCATCTGCTTCATCAGGGCGTTCATGTCCATGCCGCCCATGTTGGGCATGCCGCCACCTCCGCCCCCGCCCAGCATCTTCATCATGCTGGAGATGTCAGGCATTCCGCCGGCGCCGCCGGCCCCGCCTCCCATCGACTGGAGGCGCTTCTGCATGGCGGCCATCTGCTGCGCCTTGTTGCCGCCGCCCATGGCCGCCTGGGCGCGCTGCATGTTCTTCATGTTGCCGCCCATCTTCTTAGCCATGCCGGCCATCATGCGCTGCTGGGTGAGCAGGTCCTCGACCTCCCTCACGCTGGTGCCGGAGCCCCTGGCGACCCGGGTCATGCGCTCGGGCTGGTCGATGAAGAGCTTGCCGTCCGAGTCCAGCTCCTTCTTGGTCATGCTGTCGCAGATGTACATCATCCTCCGCAGCTTGGCGTTGCCCTCGTCGTCGTCCATGCCTGCCATCATGTTGCTCATGCCCGGTATCATGCCCGCCATCTTTGAGAGCGGACCCATCTTCATTATGTTCTGCAGCTGGTCCCTCAGGTCGCGGATGGTGAACACTCCCTCCGTGATGTGCTTGATGGTGTCCTTCTGGTCCAGCTTGAGTGACTGTACGTGCTCAACCAGGCCAGCCATATCACCCATCCCCAGCAGCTTCGAGACGAATTGTTTTGGCACGAACCGCTCGAGGTCCAGCATGTGCTCTCCCGTGCCGATGAACACGATGGGTGTATGTGTCGCCGCGACTGCTGATATGGCACCACCACCGCTGGCATGACCGTCCGTCTTGGTGATGATGATGGCACCGAAATCGGCCGCCTCCTTGAAAGCCTTTGCCTGGGCCTCGGCCTGCTGACCGATGCTCGCGTCGAGGACCATGATGGTCTCGTCGGGTTTGACCGCCTCTTGAATGTCGATCATCTCCTGGAACAGCGCCGACTCTTGCCTATGCCTTCCTGACGTATCCACGATGATGACCTCGAACTTCTCCTTTCGGAACTTCTCCACGCCCTCTCTTGCGACCACGGCGGGGTCCGTCTCCGTCAGGCTACCGTAGTATGGGATCTTGGCCTTGGTGGCGTTCTGCTTGAGCTGGTCAAAGGCGCCGGCTCGGAAGGTGTCGGCGCACACCATGCAGGACTTGAAGCCACGTGCCTGGTAATGCCGAGCCAACTTGCCGACAGTGGTGGTCTTTCCGGCACCCTGCAGACCGACAAACATGATGACGTTGCTGCGGCCCTTCTTGGGCTTGAAGGGCTCATTGTGGGGGTTGACGAGGTTCACGAGCTCGTCGTAGACGGCCTTTTGGATCAGGCGCTTCTTGTTGACGGCGGGGGGCAGCTCCTTGAAGTTGACTGTGGACTTGATGGACTTTCGCAGTTGCTGGACGAGTCGCACGTTGACATCGGCTTCGAGAAGGGCGGCGGAGATCTCCTTGATCATGGAGTCGAAGGCCTACAGGTGGAGGTGACTGAGAGTTAGCACGTTCTCTGAAACAGGCACTCATGACGAGGGCATGGGGAGACAGCGGGAAGGGCGAGGCTTGCCTTCTCATCCAGGTTCGGCGCCCTGGTGAGGTCGGACACGGCCGTGTTAATACGGCGCCCGAGATCTTGGAGAACCATGGCGACTGTGAATCAAACCGTTCTGAAGAGGGTGTTTGGTTGCAGTGGCTTCGCGGATGGGCAGCAGACAGACGAAGCCGTGCCGGTGTTTGGTGGTTTGTTGGATGGCAACTTGAAGCGAAAGTCGGTGGCCAAAAGACCACAGATGCGCCAGTGTCATTCGCCGTCGCAAAGCTTCCAGAAGCTGAACGGAATCGCGGGGTGCCCGTACCAACCCGCCTCGGCAGCTTAGCTAAGCACCTTTTTGGCCTTGCGGGGGAGGGGGGGGGACAGGCTAATACCTATGCCCCGTCATGCAATAATTAGTAATTAACACTATCGTCACTGGGAATTTGGGCTTCAAAAATTTGTCCAGTGTCAACTCATGGATGGTACCTACTTAAGTAGGTATGAAAGCCGGCCCCAGTTTCGTTACAGACATCCGGATCAATCCCCTCATCATTCTCATCGGTCCCAACATTGGTCCAAGCCGCACCTTGCATCACAACTATCTGTATGGCAGTAGCAGAAGCAACATTCATTAGCCAATAGAACCGCAACGGAAGAATGATCTGACATGTCAAGAATCATGCACAACTGACCTGATGCATTCCCAGTGTACCTCCATTTGGCGTCTGCTTGTACTCAGTCTTGGCGGGTTGATCTAGTCGACTGACGGACCTTTTTACTGGTATTTCTGACCCCTTTAGCTTAACCAGCCGCACTCGTGGAGGGTTAGCCACATGCCTCTATACACTGTCCACTTTGAAAAGCCACAGCGCGCTGAAACTGATTAGTTAGCCTCGAATGCCCTTCAAATCACAATCAATGTGAAATGCATCGAACAAGCCTGCCCCCTCAAGCAAATGAGAAACCAACCCTGTGGTTTCGTGAGGCGTATGCATAACTATGTGTTGCAGGTCACAAGCCGCAAGACAGACTATAACTTATGGATGCTTTCCTGAATAAGAACGAAATTACTTGGGGCCTGTCTCACCCTGACATAAATGCTATCCTGATGCTCAGCATACTCGGTCATAGTCTGTTGAAAATGCTTGTTTTCAACTTCGTAAACCTTGCCGTCAAGTGCCCACCAAGTATGCTTCGGCTTGGGAGGGCCAGAAGTTGTCGCCCTAGTCAGCATGGCCTGGATATTCTTTTGATGTTTAACGTTTTCTGGCCTCTCAAGGTCCTCCTTCAGGCCACCTATAAAGATGTCCTTCGTAGGGTCTGACTGCGACTGCTTGGATTGAGGAGTGGTCATTTTGGGGTATATCGAGGATCGATGCTTTGTTGTTCTGTGCAGAATGGGATGAAACGGAGGTATGTATCTATGGTAGACAGAGGTCAGAGAGTCAAGTCTGTACACGGATACTGGGTCTGTTGATGATAGGATGTTTCCTGAAATTTGAGGGTTTGGTGCTGGATTGAATATCCATACTCGTGTGAATCTGCTTCAATTGCATTGCTAGTAAAGGAGAGGAAGCTTTCACTTATACTTCAAGTAGCAGTCGTCTCCGCTTGGCCAAGTGCCTTCACATCTTGGAGGCTAGATTTTGGCCTCAGCCCAGATCAGGTTGGATGGCTGTGCAGGAGGTCAACCTCATATTGGCTACTTTGCTCCTATTTCGGGGATAATCATCCACTCATGGTCCCCGAGCCACGTTGACAGTTGGCACCTGGGTCATGCGACGGTTGGGACATGTGGGGCAGGTACTGCCTACCCAGCCACTATATACACTTTGGACTGGGAATGGTAGAAAGTGGAGAAAACTGGACGAGGTCTATGTAGGGGACCAACAAGATCATGGGTTCCATGTTTGCTACTCCAAGAAACTGTGAACTGTGTGAGGAAGTGCGTCAGACCTCAATGATAAAAACACGAAATTCTATTGTATTCGGGACCTCCCAACAAGAAACTATGCAGAGTGATCAATTAACTAATCGGTGTCTTATGGGCGTGAATAAAGATTACTGTAGAAAGTCTGTAGCTGCAAAATTTGCTTCCAAGACCGAGATGGTATACACCCGCCTCTTTCTTACTTCGATTCTCATGTAGGGTACCTAACTCAAGTGCGAGTGGCGACCTCACAGCAACCTCCATTCATATATTTAGGGGAGGTCTGGGATTCCAAAAGTCAGTACAGAACCGTAGTTAATCAGCCTGTTTCGCAAAAGAACCGCTCACAACTCTTGCGCACTCATGGCGGCGATCAAAATAATCAGGTATAGCTTTGCGGCACTCGCGAGCCTCATCTTTCTTCTGACATCTGACAACGCCATCGAAGACCCAAACCTCGTAAGTTGGAACCGGATAACCATACGTTTTGACCCAGTCCAGACACACTTGCGTGTTTCGTTTGTAAGGACTGTCGGTCGCTGCCGCCGAAATTTCCTCCTCGAGTCTAGCCATCATGCCCTCCCACGCGTCTTGGTCTTCTTTTGAGCATGCTGAGTGGGGCGTGGATGAGCTGGCTGGGTTGCTGGGCGGCGCAGCCCCTGGTTTAGATGATAAGAGTCCCATTGAGCTTCTGTTAATACCGCAGTGTACACGCAGGTCCGGTTTGAAGAGATGGCCGAAAATTTGACTGTTGGTGAAAACTGGGGATTGGGCCCAGGGTAGGTTAACTAAGTTCCAGGCAATGGAGGGGTACAAATGGAAGATAGTGAGAGGTTGGTAAAGATGGGGGCCACTGCCATTTTAGCTGCCTGGCCGGCTGTGCGGATCATCGATCTTGCTGGCCGGCAACCAAGCGGAGCAACCTGCCAAAGTGTTCTTGGTCGCCGACCACCTTCTCTGGTCTCTATGGCAGGCACTTTACTAAGAACAAGGGCAAGTTGGCCCTGACGGTCCGGGGCGAGGCCATCTAGCTGGGTGAATGCTCCTTATGATCCTGTGTGGAATGAGACCTGCGCAGCTTCCACTTCTTGGGCGAGGGGACAACTTAGGAGAAGGGGGTAAAGCCATCAACCAGACAAGCCCTGGCGTTGGTCCTAAGTCCAAGACGAAGCCTATCGTCCCTAGTAAGACTTCGTCAGGACATCGCCAACGGATCAACAAACCACCCACGACACCATTAGAAATCTTCCTCTTCGGTGATGGGACTTACGGGCAACTGGGCCTGGGCACCAAGACCATCAACGGCCAATCACCAAGAAGTGCCGTGCGACCGCGGCTCTGAGCTACCCTCTCCAGATGGTGTCGGCTTAGTACAGCTCGCTTGTGGTACGATGTTGCACTCACGAGGGGCAACTCAGATCCTCACATGGGGCATTAACGACGACGGTACACTGGGACGCGCGACAAACGCCCCAGAGGACGACGAAGAGGATCTAAACCCCGCTGGGAGCACTCCTCATCCCGTCGATATATCGGAACTGAACACACTGACGTATGTTGCGCTCAGGTGGCTGCGAGCGACAGTGCCTCGTTCGCACTCGCTGATGACGGTCATGTATATGGTTGGGAGGCATTTCGGGTCAGTACCTAGGTAAACAGCACTCCACAAGCCTCCACAATATTGCATGGTAAAGAGGTATTTCATAATTACGAATGGCAAAAGGAGATGGAGAGCATGGAAGGAGTTACATATTATAATGAACTTTTACCCGGACGCGGCGAAAACAATTGCAATGACAGGCCATCTCTGAATGAGCTGAGGCCGCCTATCATCCTTTTCCTCAAACTCGGAATCCACCAGTCAGATCCATAACACGCTGAGGGTCAATCTCGTCCCGTATGGCGCGGAGCCTAGGGACATTGCTTCCCCAAAGTTGTTCAGGAGCAGTAATGGAACCCTCAAGAGCGTTGTTTAAGTAATGAACGCCCTCATAGATACCATCGGCCCTGGCCAGATCGTTCAACCTGTTGTTCGACTCGTGGAGAACCTGGAACCAGTAGTCGTCGTCCCCGGGGTTATCATGCAGAATAGACTCGAGGAACGGCAGTGGCGAATGGGAGTGTGGGTACGCCGAGTCGTCGTCCGAGACATTGGCGCCGTATTTGCTCAGGACTTCGATGGTGAGAGAGACTGTCATGTTCCTGCCCTCGGCAAGCGAGGTCGCATATTTGGCCTCCTCCAGGACGGCGTTGGCGAAGGTTGTGGTATATCCAGAGGTTGACAGTGAGCTTGTATACCCTCTAGGCAAGGCGGAGGGGCCCGGTGGAAGGAGCGAATTGACGAAGGCGCTGAAGTTTTGTAGGGCCACGGCATTGCCGAGATTGGGGATCGAGTCGAATGCGGCGAAAGCATTTCCAGGATCCTCGCAGTGGTAGTGCATTACAACCAACCCTGTGATCGGAGCCCCAGGTGTGGCGACAATCTGGGTCCAGAGCTGTGCGTTGTCATCGCTGTTGTTATCTGCAAAGTGTACAGTAGCGTTTAAGACAGCCGCAGCCACGGCTTCGTCACTGAGGTTGTAAGTGATGACGCCGGCAAAGACCTGAGGAGGTTGTGGGATGGTGTAGAATTCAACTGAAGTGAGGATGGCGAATTGGTTGCCACCGCCCTTTAGGGCAAAGAATAGGTCAGGGTTGGTCTCCGCGGACGCAGTGGTGATGGTGCCGTTCGGTAGAACCAAGTTGAACTGCTTTACTCTGTCGATAGCTAGTCCATAGCGAGAGGTCTGCCATGAAAAGCCACCACCCAGAACCATGCCACCTGTGCCCACAGGGGCAACTCTAGCCCCGAGGACCATGTATCCCGAGCCTTCGAGCGCTGCGTACACCTCGCCCCAAGTCTGGCCCATCCCGACCTCCAGTGTGGAGTTGTCTGCTGAGAAGATATTCTGCTTCATCCTGGACAGGGAGATGTGGACGCCCGTGGTGCTCGAGGCGCCTTCGACCAGCATGTGGCCGCCGCACTTGACAGCAAACGGTGTCCCTGTCTCCCCCACGAGCCACATTACGGCCGACAAGTCCTCAGACGAGCCAACGTCGACAATACAGGCCGGTATCTGTACGTACGACTCCACCCAGTGCTCGAGCCGAGCGGCGAAGTCAGCATCAGAAGAGTTGAGGACGGCCGAGTCGGGGGATATCCGTGACCTGATACTCGTGCAGGTATGTTGCGCTTGGAAATCTTCTTGCGGAACAGCACCCGCGTGGGAAGCCGCGCACGCAAGGGCGGCGAACAACGACACATGCAGATGCATTTTGTCAAGAGCGCTTTGATTCGATTTTATTGTACAGAGCGGATTGAAGCTGTTGCTGGTTGATAGAAATACTCCAGTGATTCCAGCGTGCGTGGAACGCCCTTTTCAATAAATATTGGAGCACCAAGGCGTTGGGCGACGTGTGATCAAGCAGCGTGGGAGGCTCGGAGTTCGTAGAGTCAATCCGAGCCAGACAGACCGAGAAAGCCGGTGTCATTCCCGTGACTCCGGTGCAAAGTTCAATGTTCACAAGGGGGAAGGGTGGCATATTGTAGGTAACTAAAAGGCACCATTGATTGTTGCTTCCTTGACATAAAGGTACATAGTTTAGAATCTGGGCAAGTACGGTACTCACATGTCATTGGAGTTATAAGGTTTACCCGTTTGATTGCCCTTAGGTCAGTCTGGCTGGTTTTCCAACATGGTAGATAGATTGTATGCGTCGCTAATATTAATTAAGGTTCCGCCCTCTTGCACAAGCGTAGGTAGTAGTTAGGTAGTAGTACAGGGCCCCTGGTCCGCTATCCGCCCCGTATCCCCCGTATATATACGACAATGGGTCCCGCTGTAGACTGAGTACATTGGTATAGAAGAATCTCTCGCTTCTCCAGGGTCTAAGTGCCTGGTCCTGGTGTTCGTGTGGGCACCAGTGCTATAAACGGTAGCTACCCAAGTGGCTGTGTTGGACCTTTGCATAGCACGGATGAGCTTTGTAGTACTATACTTAAGTATGTATCTGAAAGGACCCAATCTTTGCCAGCTCCTGATTTAACTAAACGCAGTTAATGCCATCCTGCCTCTGGTGCATTGCTGTTATATGAATTGAGATCATACGGTATAATTTGAGGCAGAAGTCATGCCGAGCTAGAGTCTAGTGCTTAGGCGCAAAGCAAACGATGCAAATCTAAGGAACCGTTCCCGACTCCGTCGTCTCCTCAAGATATTATGATATCAAGAACTCGTGAGGCTCTCCGCCGCCAAGAAGCTTGAGAAACTTCAATTGAACAAATTTGATCCTCAACGCATCACAGTCAGCCCTTGACTGTTGCATGAACTCCCAGCGTGCTTCGACTGTCCTCCACTCCGGGAAAATATCTGGTCCAGATGAGCGAATCAGATCCAGATCAGTGCTCCAGTATGAGGAAAATTCCCCAATCCGCGTCATCAACTCCCGGCTGGTTTCTGGCGATGAGAATGTCTCCAGGGAATGCTCGCCGGTCGTGGGGTTGAATGAGATGCCTGATAAACGGTCACCCAGTGACTGGAAAAGAACGTCCAATCTCAGTTTCAAGTCGCCAAAAATGCGCTGGGCCGGGTCCTCCGTCATGAGTCGGTCCCAAGCGACTATTTTGATCTCAGCCAGATCTGCCAAGTATTGTTCCCATGGGATGTCAAACAGAATGCTATGGATTCTGGACCATAGCTCGGGGTCTTCCCATCGCTCCAAAAAGGCTGATACCTTCTTCACTGCTTCCAGTTTCTGGTAGTCAGACGATGGAGTCCCAAAGCCGACAGTCGAAGCAGGTTCTAACCAACCCGCATAATCACTCAATGTCGATTGCGATAACTGGTCCTCGGATTCTGCAACCGGAGCCGTGATACTACCGGGAACATTCATAGACTCCCAGGCCTGCAGAAATTCAAAATGGCATACCTCAAATGAGATGAGCGGCATCCACGGTTTCAACCCAACAGAGAGGCGAGTGTGACGCTCCTCGGCCAAAGTTATTGAAGATGGCGAAGCAAGTTCGTAGGCATAAGGCGTGCATTGAGATGGCCTGATGTGTAGGAATGTCTCACATCCAGGTACATCAATAATCCAATCGTCCTCAAAGGCCAATCTTGAATGACTAAGTACGTAGATGGCCCACTGGGGCGTAGAATGCCTGGCTCGAAGTTTGCAAACATCTCCCCTAGCATCATTTGTTCTCGTCGAAGAGAAAGCCTCATGTAGTCCTTGAAGCCCTGAACCCATGGTAGAAAGATGGACAACGGGCAACGCTTTGATGAGAAGGAATCCGTGGCGGTCAACAACTCTGAAAGCTCCATTTGGCTCTGGGTGTGTACTGAGGCTTATTGGTTTCAGGTTTACTCCGGCCTCCACTTGCCGGACCCAATCACGTCCCCAGCGCCCCCCCGGCAAGTAACGGTGAGAATCGGGGGACATTCCACCAGAGGAGAGGACACGTCCAAAAGGGACCCATGACGGCAGGTGAGCATTCAGCTCCCACGACTTCGCGCCATAGCTTCTGGAAATGTAGGATGCGGCTGCGGCCGCATCCAGTATCGACGACTGGCCACACCGTAAAAGAAAGTATGCCGCAATGCCAGTTAAGATCTGGAAAGTCGTCTTTGAATAATCCGCTACTAAGCCTTCCTGTTGTGAGCCTGGTACAAGCCCTAGTAATGCAAATACCATGTCCCGAGGGTCGGAAGCCTTGCACGTCGACGTCTTCATTAACAGATCAAGAAATGCAACTGGGTCTCCTAGACGCGAAACCCCGTCGAAAAGAATCCAGGGCGGCAATTGACCTTTGAGCGATCCGTGAGTGATCTCCAGCCGTCTTGCGAAGTTATTGACGAACTCCTGGAAATACAGAGTCGTGTTCCCGAAGACGAGAGTCGCCGACGTCGCAAGAGAACCTCCTGGATGACCCAGATACGGGACCAGTAGGGCTGTTGAAACAGGTCGATGACTCCAGCCGGATCATAAACATCGTTCCACTCCTTTGGGACCGACTTCCCTGCGCGGAAACGTTCGTCGCTCAGACGTCGCACCAGTCTGGCTGCCGGGGCATCGACGCCGTCTTCGCCGCTCAGGAACATCGCCACTGACTGCGCACGCGAGTAGATGTCCCTCATCAACAAGACCTGGTGCGATCTCTCGATTGTGTTTTTCTGGTCTATGCATATCCCATCAACCCACAGGATCCGCTTTGCCCCTTTGAACCGTAGCCGGCGCAGTGCCGAGGCGCAGTTGCTGGTGATGGCAAAGGGCATCCAGGCCTGACCTAGAAATATCTTTTCACGTAGACTCCGATCCCCGCTTGCGTCCGCCCACGTGTACGACAGTGCAGTATAATCCGGTCGGCTGGACAACCTTACTGATTTAAGCTCTCCATGGAGGATGTCCTCTTCGTTTTCGTAGTGGTCGAGGTGCAATAGGCGGATTTCATCACCGCCGGCCAGTGTTTGGTAAATGGTCTCTTGCTCGAGGCGTCCATGGCCATGATTTTCCCTTGGGTCTGAAAATGAGCCCTGGATAGCTCCAGTCACGTTGGGATCACCAGCATCCGGCAATGTCTGTGGTTCCGACCCAGGATCTGAGCCGTTCTTGGGGTCATCAAGGTTACCGTCCAATTCCTTGAGAGCATCTCTGAGAATGGGATCATCGATATCGTTTATAGATGTGTAAGCAACAGAGGATGGCCAGTCAAGACGTAGTCGGGCAGAGTCGCTGGTAACCACCGAATCCATTCCCAACACTCCCGTAGCCTCGTTTTCGTCAGGGGAGAAGAAAGCACCGCAATTCAGACACGTTGGAGTCTTGCCTGCAATGACAAATACATCAGGACGCCTGCAGGGGTCCTCGTGCCAACTCATCATGCTTAGGAGTAGGTCGTTCTCAAGGGGTGCTTCAAAGCCAGTAATTGGCGATGAAATTAATTATCAGGATATCAGGTGGATGTGAGAGGAAGATTTGGTTCGAGGGCAATCCTTCGACGCGGGGTAGAAGTCAGCTTCCTTAAAGTGTATGTATTGGCATGCAGGAAGACGTTACACAACCACTCAGCTGACGAGCCCAAGACACCTGCCTAACCGCCTAAACCGGGCACCTACGTGGGATATTATGCAGTCAGCATAGGGAAGTGTAGAAAGAGAGAAACTGAGTAATGAGAACAGTGGCGCGGTTCAGATAACACGAAAGCGAAGAGACACTGGTCGCCTGGCGTCCAGTTTCGGGTTGCCCTGAGTGATGCGCGCGGGTGTTTCTTCTTCGATTCTTTGACCTACTGTGCCAATTCAGTCCTCTGACGCCTCTTTCTCATCCGCTCTGGCGATGGATGCAGCGACCACCAGACATCGTCGACTTCCTCCGCGTCTCGATTTGTTGCCGCCTCTTGATCATGCTGCTCGGCCGTTCCACCGAGCTCCTCTGTTCCTCTGACGTTGCGCGTGACGCGCTGCAGCGGTGTGCCCATGTCGAGGACTTCAATCAGGGACTCTACAAGTGCTTCGGCCGCCACCTTGAAGACCGGCTTAAGCCATCTTGCTTCATCGTGGCCATCCTCCAACCCCGCGTGCCTATCTGCCACAACCGCAAGCAAGAATGGCGCCCTGGGCCGCCAGAGACCGCTAGTGCCGATGGTATTTGACGCCCCCATCTCGAACGACTCCAATGCTTCCACTGAGGCGCAGAGGAAGATATCCCACGACAAACCAGGCTGCAAACTTGGCCTTAGAGCTGCGTACGCGGCACGCAACGAATCTGACCTCGGTACGGAGGTGGTCGACTCCGGCTCTTGAGGGGCATCCTCCCACCGAACGGTGAATTTGGCTCTTGCTTCGTCGAAATCGCCGGGAATGACGGCATCCTCCTTCATCGCTTGGGCAATGGCACGCTCAAAGGGGAGCTCAACAATCCGCTGGAATTGCTCCTTGAACATAGCCCATCGTTGCTCATCGTGATCACTGCCGCTGTAGCAGGCCGCGCGGAAGGCAACAAAGCCCCATTGCTTTCCCTTGAAGTGCTTCCTCCATAGTCTGAGCCAATTTAGTGGCGGGAAGGTAGCCCGTTGACCATGTTCGCCGCTACGAGAGGCGGTGGCTGGTCCCTTAAGGATGTGCCTTGTGTGGTCTTCTTGTTGTTGCTTCTGCTTTTGCTCCAGATCGGACATGTAATGCGACAGCATGCTCATGCCAGCGTCGCCCAGGATATCTCGCAGACCGGCTTGGATCTTGGTGATCTCGCTCTCGGGCAAAGTGGCCAGTTCGCCTTCATCGGCGTGCAGCCATCGCTCAAAGTTCCACCCTGGAGCCCAATAGGAGCTTGAAGAATCTGTGTATTCATCCGACATGTTGCCAGAGGATTATATGTGGGGGGAGGTCTCAATCCAACGATTGATCGCCACTCCTGTTGAGGTAGAACTTGGAGCACCAACTTCTTTTGAACGCGTTAGACGGCACAAAGAGGACAACACGCGCGCGAGCCATGACATCGAATGCTGGCTCTCCCTGGATCGGTCCCGCGGTTTCTTCTCTCCGACAATCCTGTAGTGCGGAACTACGTAGGTACTTAGTAGGGAGGGACCGGACAAGGCCCTACGAGATGCGGGGCAGCGGTCAAGTTAAGCAATATCTAACTGAAATTTATAATATATTACAAGGACCTCTCTCCCGTAAGCGCAATGTCGATTGCTGTTGTGACATAACAGTATTTGCATAAGCGGAGATTCTAGTACACACATACCCAGTTAGCTAGGTAGCTTTCCCCGGTGAATGCCAGCCGAGATCACTTTTATGGAAATGGACAGGGCACCAGCGCCGATAAATTACCTTACAAAAGAGGACGAGAAATCCAACAAGTAGTTTTTGTGACAGAAGAATGTGAGAAGCACAGATGTCAGCACTCGGTCGATGCCGAGTCAACAGCTGGGATGAGAACCATCCAGTTCCTGTGGTTGCTTATCAACCGACAAGGACGTGCTGAGGTGGCTCGCCCTTGCTGGTACCGGGAGAAAGTGCCCTCCATCAGGAGGGCCATTCTGGTGTGTGGACCGGTAGTGAAGATGCTCCTGCAGATATGGAAGCCTGTTGCTGGCCACGTGAGGGGCGGACCTGGCAACACGCCTCATGGCTTTTCTGGAGCGGCGGCGCATGATGACGATTGCGGCAGCCAGCACAACGACGTCGACGACAGCTAGTGCGAGGCCGATCCCTAGGACAATGGAAGAGATCGTGCTGGCACCGGAGGAGCGGACCAGCGATGTGGACTCGGCGCCCGTGGGGAGGGCTGGGTATGTGGACGTCTGGTCGGCAAAGATCCAGCCGTTGATGTGGGCCCCAAGGACCGTGGTCGAGCCGTTGATCTGACGAGTGGCTGGAACCCAGTTGCGACTCGAGTCACTTGTGTAGAAGGTGAGAACATCGCCGGATGCAAGCTCGCTGTAGCACTGCCCGGGGACACCGGGCCTTTTCCACTAGTGGAAGTTGTATTCTCTGCGGGCGTGAGGCACGTCAGATCAGCATCTATGAACGAAGTATTCCCGTGGCCCGGGACAGGGCGGCTTACAACGGACAACAGGCTACCAAGGTCATGTAGTCATCTCTCACCGAAGTGGTGACCTGGCTGAAGGCCTCGGGGCAGGTGATGGGCCCGATGCTGAGGACGGTGTCGCTGTTGGAGCCCAGCCGGTCCTGGTCCCAGATCGTAGTGGCGGCTTCTGGAACACAGTGCAAGTCCTGGATGCTGATGCCAAAGCCGGGATCCCAGGCGACGTAGCCACTGTCGGAGTTGAACTGCCAGAACCTGGAGGAGCACTGGGGAGAGTGGCCCGAGTAAGGCGTGACGAGGGGGATCCAGGACGTCAGTGTGCCAGAGGTTGATTCGGGGGGTCTGTAAACTTGCTGGGCGGTCGCAGATGCCATGAGTCGAGCGTCTGGGATAGGTCAGGCTATAACGGTAACAGAAGTTGCGGCCTGGTGGGGAAGGATGAGTGATGTGGTAAAGAAGGAGGAGACAAATGGCCGAGACATAACATGGCGTCCAGTGATCTCCGGCAAGGTGGACATTGCCCTGTTCTTTAAAACAGCAGCAAATAGAAGGGCAAATTGAGGAGCTGGTCCTCCGAGCTGAGGACGCGATGGTTCATCGGTGAGTTCGTGATATCCAGTCATTACTGGTAGGCAGCACGCGAGGCCTCAATCGACGCCGTAGAGCCACATTGGGGGCCAATGAAGGGGAAGGGGGCCGTGAAAGGGCGAGGTGGTCGCAGAAGGCCACGGGAGGACAGTGTGATCTGCAGCCAGGTACCAGACATTAGACGACATTGAGAAAGAATGTACAATATCTTGCGAGGCGCTCATGTTAGTCAAATGCAGGGGGTGGGGAAAATAAGGTTAGACGGATCTGCCCCGGTGGAGTTGGAGATGGGGAGGGACCATCGGATCCCTGTGCCCTGCAGCTGCAGTGGCAATGCCTGCCCCACAGGACGCCGACCCCAACCAAGAGCGAGCGGCTCTTCGATCAATGACAGTTTCACGATAAGTCAGCCAGCCCGAACCCCAACCTCACCTTCGACTGCGACCTGAACCACAACCTGGAGGTGAAGCTGAGACAACCATTGCGATCCAGCACTCATGGCTGCCTCTCCCACGGCACCGCTTCGCCGTATCACGAGGGCATCACTGGCACGATTTGCCTACGCCGGCAGCGACAATGTCTCCACGACCAAGTCGTCGAAGATGACGACCAAGGTCATGGCTCCGGACATCGAGGACATCATACCCTCTGCAACTCCGGCGTCTTCATCACTGGCCACCTCGACCCCAGCCTCCCGCAAGCGCAAGCGAACCACCGTTCTCTCCTCGACCATCCGAACCAGCGACAGCCAAGTCAAGATCGAAGCCGAGCACACTCAGTCCACCACCACCCTCGAATCCATCCCATCGCCCTCCCTTCGCCGCGCCCGCAAGCCCGCCCGCAAGACCCACGACCCCTCCACCGGCGCGCCGGCCGTCGCCGCGCCCTCGGACTGGGAGGAGCTCTACGACGCGGCCAAGGCGATGCGGCTCCCGGGCGGCCGCGCCGCCAACGCCGCCGTCGACACGATGGGCTGCGAGCGCCTCGCCCTGCCGACCGCCAGCCCGCGCGACCAGCGCTTCCACACCCTCGTCGCGCTGATGCTGTCCAGCCAGACAAAGGACACCACCAACGCCGCCGCCATGCGCAGGCTGCAGGCGGAGCTGCCGCCCCACGCGGACGGCGCCGCGCCCGGGCTGAACCTCGAGAACATGCTCGCCGTCGAGCCCGCGGTCCTCAACGAGCTCATCTGGGCGGTCGGGTTCCACAACAACAAGACCAAATACCTCAAGCAGGCGGCCGTCATCCTGCGCGACTCGTGGGGCGGCGACATCCCCGACACCATCGAGGGCCTCGTGTCGCTGCCCGGCGTGGGGCCCAAGATGGCGCACCTGTGCCTGTCGTCGGCGTGGGGCCGCACCGAGGGCATCGGCGTCGACGTGCATGTCCACCGCATCACGAACCTGTGGGGCTGGCACAAGACGAAAACCCCCGAGGAGACGCGCCTTGCCCTCCAGGCGTGGCTGCCGCGCGACAGGTGGAGGGAGATCAACTGGCTGCTGGTCGGCCTGGGCCAGACCGTGTGTGCGCCTGTGGGGAGGAAGTGTGGCGAGTGTAATCTGGGGCTTGATGGGCTTTGCAAGGCGGCGGATCGGGCAAAGGTCAACCAGGGGCGCAAGTTGCGGGAGGCGAAGGTGGAGGTGGAGGTAGAGATCAAGGAGGATGTCAAGGCTGTCAAGACGGAAGAGGCAGCACAAGATGCTGTAGCCAACACTGCCGAAGCTGTCGTGTCGGACAAGGACGAAAATCCTGCCCAAGACGAGTCCAAACGGCTGACGAAGCGGCGAGGGAAACGGGGCTGAGTGACCTCTTACCATACATAGGAGAAGACATTCAACTCAAGGACCCCCCATCTATGCGGTGATCACGGAGACGGTGAGACCTTCGTAATATTATTTCTCCGCGGTGTACTTCACCCTGCTGTCTGTCTCCCAAAACGCGTCGTCTCCCCAAATCACCCAGCCCATCCCGAATTAGGCTTGTCGATATCCTCCGCCAAATACGCCACGTAGATGAGACGTTGCTTGCTTGCTCAGCGTCAGACGATTAGACAATAGACTTCCTTGCCCATCGTCTCTCCAAGGCCGGGCGCCGTGGCAGCCGCGACGGAAACACCGGCATCACTCACTCCCAAAATATCACCCTGCCCACCATCTGTCAGACCTCGGGCCCACTCACACGACCTTGACGACCCGTGTCTTCTCGCTCTCCAGGCGCGCGGCGTTGCGCTCGTACGACTCCTTCTTACACTGCGGTGCCACGTTAGCTTTTGTGTTTTCCCCCATTTCATATATCTCCGAGTCCCATGTCGAAGCCCACTGATGGATTAGGAGCAGAAGACCTGATGGGGGAAAAAAAGAATATATATACTAACGTCGTCCAGCCCGGTGCACTTGTGGTCCTCGAGCAGACGGTGCTTCCCGCAGAAGTGACCGCTGCAGAAGCTGCAGTCGCCCGCGATGCGCTGCGCCTGCTCCTTGCAGTCCTGGAAGGTGCATCGGGCCTTCTTGGGCGCCATCTTCCAAAGGGGGGTTCAGTTGGTTGCAAGGTTGCCTTATCGGGCTGTGGGCGTGCGGTAGGCTGGTGGTGCTGGCTGGCTGACCGCGCGGACTGTGAGCTTGCTCGGCTGCGCGGCTACTGTCGCCGGGTTTTGGGGGGAAGATCACGATGAGGATAGAGAGTCGCGCGGCAGGAAAGAGGTTTTTGTAGGCTGGAAGACGTTGAGGAGATGAGGGTTCGCGTTTGTTGCCCCGGTGGATGAGCCAAGCGGCCTAGTGAGTCGCTGGAGACCGTGGCGTTGTGATGGCGTTGTGAAAATGCTGGGAGTGGCTGTCGTTTTCTGTCGAGTCAGATGCCACAAAGGTTTAGGTAGTCTGGACCCTTGGGATCAAGCACGTTGCCTGAGGATCGATGTCTCGCTGGTTCCAGATGTCCGTGGCTATGACGTTTGCGCAAGGCTCGAACCGTCGCTACGGCGGTCTCCTGTGTTACCAGGGGCTATAAAAGGAGCTTCGCTCTTACTGAGAAACTTAGGGGCGACCTGGTACTTGGGCAGGTAAACCTTGGCTAGCTACACACACCTCGGCATGCTGGTGTTGAACGCGCAATAGGACCGACTGCGATCAGAGCTAGGGTGACAAAACTACGCGAAGGTCAACCGGTACCGCAATGAGACCAATCAGAATGGCACGACAATAGAAACTAGCGCTTGTTGACGGCGAATGTCCTAACCTTCCAATTTGAAGCTGAAGTGCAAGACTACCTCGTTGTGAAACGGCCCACATGCACCAAGGCAGCCTGGCGACGAAAAGAGGCACACTCAGCCATGTCTGAAACAATGGATCTTGATGAAAGGTTCAACCAGGTATGAATACCACCTTGTCAGTGATTTAACAGACTGGCGCTGTCAGACGTCTCATCGACTGCTCCGCAACTCCATGATACTCAAGCTACGGCGGACCGGAGGATAGGAAGCTTAAGTGATATTGTGATATTTTCATGGAAGCACAGGAATATTATATATCATTGTCTGGTCAGATACCTGCGTAACTACTAGGTAGGTACTCGAGGGGTCATTTAAAACCCATCAAGCCAACTCTAACACCAATCCTGGCAAGAGGGACAAAGCGAAACCCGGTCCAGTATTATCAGCCATCATCCCTCAACACCGAGACAAGATTTGGCGTGTTCGTTTGGATCCGTCGAAAAGCTAGGCCCTGTGTGCCGACCTCTTGACGAGCGAGATGGCACTGTGAAGACTCGAATATCCAAACACCCACTGCACCGGAAACTAGTTAGGGGCCGAGGGTGAGAAAAACACTGGAACTTGCTTTCTGCCCAACCAGGTGGCCCGACAACTTCCCACTCAATAGGCACTGGGCTTCTGATGCGACAAAACGCCGTTTTCGTCTCCGCCCGCTGCCGGAGGTGACAGCAGGACTGTTGCCGTCGCCGGTGAAGACCCGCTCATTGGGGAACGGTCAATATACCGGCTAGAACCGTTTGGGCCCGCGAAAGCCGGGACGTCCAGCTTTGTTTCGGCCAGGGCCCTTGGCGGCCACGTTGCGGTTGGAAGGGACTGTGCCGTTGGAGGGGACGGTGCCATTGATAGGGATGGTGCCGTTGATAGAGATGGTGCCGTTGGCAGGGGCAGTCGAGTTGCTGAACTGGAACGGGGCAGTCGAGTTGGCAGGGAAGGGCTTGGTGCTCCTCGCCTCGGCGGCGATGTCGTCCCAGTCGATGTCATCCGCCTCGATGTCGTCCAAGTCGATGTCGTCCAAGTCGATGTCGTCCACGCCGGCGTCGCCGGGGGAGAGCTTGGCGATTTCGACGAGTTCCTTCTTCATCTTGGCGGCAATGGCCTCTTGCTGGCGGGCGAGCTCGGGAGTCCTCCTGGATCCATCTGTCAGGGACACAGCCTGCTTTGCAAGGTTGAGGAAGATCGCAGCGTGCTGGGCGATTGTGGTTGCCGTGGGGCTCGCCGGGGCGATGGCGGTGGGGACGGTGGTGTTTGGGGCCAGGTGGTAGACTGGGGGAGGGACGGGGCTCGCTGCGGCTAGGGCAGCACCCACGAGGATGGTCTTGAGAATGAGATGCATGATTATTCCGTGACGCGTTGAGTGTCTTTGGTGGCAGAGGAGTGTGCGATATTTCGAGTGTTGTGTGCAAAGAAAAAAGCCGATTCGTCTCGAACACTGCAGTCCTAAAAATGGAGCACTTGCGAATTTATATTATCGAGAACCTCGCAACATCTCGCCTAGTATGGACTATAGTCTGTGCCAAAGGCTTTTAGCCACGATGGAGCCTCCTAAAGCTGCCGTCTGTCGCCATACGGTCCGCGCTCTACCGAGTAGTATGGGAGTGGTTGTATGACGGCTGGCTGAGGTGCGAATTCCACATATTCTTATCAGCGGGCTATGTCGGTAAATACGTATGGCGTCGAAGTTAGGCGGAGGGACGGACACACTTTAACGTGCCACATAGGTTTTGGGGCCGTTGTTCGCTACCGAAAGCGTGGGCTTCGTGCAAACCGGTTCGGCAGGGTTCAGATCATAGCTCGGGATGTAGCCCTCGTAATGCCACAAGAGCACAAGCCATTTTTCCACCATGAAAGGCTTTCAAACTTATTGTGATTAAACCAGGCTCTTAGCGCCTTCTCGAAGCCAAAATTTGGGACAACGGGGCGCTAGCAATTCACACTCAAGTGCTTGCAGTATCGAATGGCTGATGGTAGGTAGATCACGAGCCACGGCAAAGGCAAACTATCTGTATAGATGTAGATACACACACTGGCCCCGTTCTGCTCGAGAGATGGGTGAAAGGTTGCTTTGCAGTATAGGTACCTAGGTACTTAATTACGTATCTGGGTATTCTTTTGCTGGTGAGTTGGTCAGAGCCAACTATATTTGCCGCCGTCCAGAACCTGTCTACACCGGTACAGAACTAGCAACTTAACCTAGAAATTTACTCTGACAGTCTCGGCAATGCATCAAAAGGGAAAGTGAAACCCATAGTCCACTCCTTTTTCCAATCTCGTTTCTGAGTCTTCCCAAGGACTTCGTTGGCTGTACACTGGTGGGACTTTCCATATTCCGCCACGAGAATAATAGGGGGTGAGCCATGGTGTGACGGTATGTGTCGCGGCACTCCTGAGTCAAAATCAGGCGACATGATAGGAGATCCGATGTCGCTTGCGTAATTGCGGCCCTTGTGGACACCGAACCAGGTCTTTCCACGAAGATCCCAGGACATGTCTTGTGGGATGGGACAATAGAATCTATGAGGACGAAGAACTCAGAGCGTTGCCTGGGGCAAAGCGTGTGATTACCGACAAAAGATATGTGGTAATACAGCGCGAGGTCTGGCTAGGGGAGAATCTTACCCTGCTATACCAACTATAGCGGTGTGATGACAACCATCTAGATTGCCAGTGCAAGTGGATCAAGAAATGCGCGAATGACGACCCCCTCCAGTGGTCCCGTCATCGCAACTCGTACCTGCAAAAACAGACCAATCTGTACTCGGAGTCTGGAGATCCGGCCAATTTGCTCCAGAACGCTCAGTTCACCAGACCGGACTCCCGCGGTGTTTCGTGGCTGAGATACGGAGTCCAAGACTGCCAGGAACAGCGTCCGCGAGCTGGAGAGGATGACGAGAGCGGCCAAAACGTCCAACAGCGTCCAAATCCGAGTAAGGTGAAGCCGCCGGCTTGCGAGGATGCGGGCCGGCCTGATTCCCAGCCGACGGGACCATTCCAGCGAGGCGAAAGCCAAGAGGAAAAGTAAGAAAGCCATGACTCCGACTGCACTCGGGCCCTCGAGGATGCCGGCAACGCCGGAGGCTGGGGCTCGTGGCGCCAAATATTGCTCGAGAAAAGAGTACACGCAATATGAGTGCACAGCCGCCGGGAGCAGAATATTGACGCATTCGCCCAGCGTGCGGTACGCGGAAACCGGTGCACCAATGACGAAGAGTCTATCGAGGATGAGGAACAAGCCCCCGGAAAGAAGCTCCGCAGCACAGAGCAGCTCCTCTGCCAGGCGAAGGGTTGTACCAGTGGCCGCCGCGCCGGGCCAGAAGAGAATGAAACCAATGAATACAAGTCTGACGAGGGTCACCCAGGGATCGATCTCCATGTTGTTCAAGTTGCCCAGAAGATGGTCGATTGGCGGGGCAATGGTGTTGGGTGATGATCAGGTGGGAGTATGAACGTTGATATTGGTGGGGATCAAGGGCGTTTGGATGAGGGCCAGGAAGACGGTCGAGACACAACTGACCTAGACGTGGTGGACAGTCTGGCTGCAGGCTTGCAGAAATTTGCGAGGTAACAGCCCGAGTTTGATTCACTTGTGCAGCTCGACAGAAGGGAGCCTTGGTGACAACAAGCTCAGAGATTCACTTAAGAAGTATTCACAGTTCTCAAGCCAGGGTGAAAGGTTCAGTTTTAAGCAGCTCCACTGAGATTTTAGGACACAAAGACAAAGCAGCCAAGACTTTTTCACTATGGTCTGAGGGGCCCATTTTCGGCGCCAAACCTCACAGATCAAATGGCTTCCTAGCTTGAAGAGTTCAACAGCAATAACCAAGCACTTCTGCCTGATCCATTCTAGACACCTGCTTTGAAATACACTACCTAGGTAGCTAGGCACCATTCTTCTGTTCTCTAGTACAAAGCCTGCCCAGGTGCCCCTCTCATCTCATTCAAACATGTTTCTTTGACGGGGTTCTATGACACTTAGTACCATGTGGTGAAGAACACTCAGGGTACTTAGGACCATGTTCATGGGAACCACTCTTCATTTAATACTAGCGATCATATTCTACATCAGAGACCAATCCCAGCAATTATTCATTACTGTTATTAGACTCTAGTCTAACTTTACTTGGAAAGCAACGGACCGCTTTAAGGGGGTCGGGTGTTACCGGCTAGGTGGTCCTGCATGTTCAGCTCAGACTACCCGATTTACGTGGACAATTGCAAAAGGATGTATTTACATTTTGAAAATAGATGACTGAAATCAAAAAGTCATCTGGATGTTATCCGAAATACCTTTCCAGGTCCCTGGAGAATGTCTCAGTCCTTGCACAGGACATCTCAGATCCAAAGTACGGTACATGATAATTGCTTAAGCATTCGTGCTGGTAGTCCTGCCCACACCAGCATTGGCCTTGACTTTGGCGGGGACGTCTGCCACGCCAACGTGTCCGGTGAGCGAGGATTTGAAGCCTCCCAGCTTGGAGAGGGCAGCGGAGCTGGTCAAGGTGTTGACAGTCCCCGAGTTCTGGGCCCGGTTCCATTCGCAGATGTAACCCAGCTGGGAAGTGCATGCTGAAGCCTCAGCCACGGTGTTGACGACGTAGATGTTTCCGCCGTTGGTCAAGCTCGCGGGCGTGATGGGTGTCGTCACGCTGTCGAAGTAGTTCCCCTCGAGCAGGACCCATGTGTTGCCGTCGATGTCAAAGGCGTGGCCGCCAATGTTCTGGAAGTAGTTGTTGACGCCGTGGAACAGGTTCTCGCTCCCCGCCGTGTTCTTGGTGCCCATGTGCGGCGAGCGGCCCGACACGTCGTGCAGCCAGTTGCCCGAGAAGGTGTAGTAGTCCTTGGCCCCGATCAGGAGCGCGGTCCAGTAGTGCTTGCCGTTGCAGCCGGCCGACCACTCCGACTTGCCGTCGAACTCGTTGTTGGAAATCGTCACCTTCCCGGCGGCGCCCCACCCGGACACGATGAACTGGCGGCCGATCAGGGAGATCTTGCAGTGGTCGATCCAGACTTTGTCGGAACCGTCCAGTGTGATTGCGTCTCCACCCCAGACATACTGCGGGTTGAGGTTCGTGATGTGGATGTTCTGGATGATGACATTGCTCTTGCCAGCGCGGACACGCAGACCCTTGCCGATGATGACGCCCTTGGTCCCGACCCCGGCAATGCTCTTGTTGCTGTTGACATCTATGGGCGTCCTGGCAGCGTTGTCATACGTGCAGTCGGCCCAGGTACCGCTGGCAGCATCGCACGTGTCCTGGATCCAGAGCTGGCCCTTGGAGGTACCACCGGGGCATTTGGTCGTCCGGTTGTCACTGCAACATTTTCCAGTGGTTGTGCCCTCGGTATTGCGGAAGTCCCAGGTACGGTCGATCATGATGGTCCGCGGTGTACTGTCGGTGAGCCATTCCTTGAGTCTGGTCTCTGTTAGCCTCGGATCCCACGTTGACCCTCTGAGAGGCTGTAAACTCACTGAGCAATGCTGGACGGATACTGAGGCGCAGCTGAGCCACCGCCAGTCGTGCCGGCAGCGAAACCAAAGGCCTTGCCTTGGACCTGGGCAGTCGCTGTGCTGGCGAGAGCCGCGAACAGAGAGAACAGCGAGGTCTTCATCGTAAACACCCAAATACAACAGCGTGGCTGAATGGAAGTTAGTCCCTGAACACGGCACTTTGGATGAAGTGAACCACTAAACCTAGGCCTCCAAAAAGACAACCAGCCTGGAGAAATTATCAGTTCTGTCCAGTAGTTATATACTCAAGTCTCCTATTGCTCAAAGCCCATGATGAGCCACTTTGGAGATAGATCCTATTGCGGGTGAGCCCCGACAGCATGACGGTGGGGCCATACGAGAAGGCATTACGGAGATGCAAACTCAAGTCCCAATTCAGCCCATTTCATCTCGCAACGGATGTCACTCCGTGTTGAGGGAGGACGCCAAGAGGCGCTACGTTGCTGGGCGAGTCCCTGTCATCTTCCGAATTGGCTGCACAGTCACACAGATCTAGATCTGTTCCCACCAAACAGACAACTGCGGGACTTGCCATGCACGAGTCGCATGGCAACCTTCTAAATAAGGCAGCGCCGTGGAGTGTCTACCGATGCAACGGTACACAGTACGAGTATTAGAGTCCTCCGTGTGATGGAATTTCTAGTCCGCATACTACACTTCGGCAGTATTTTCACGAATCGGCGGCAAAGGTCTTTGCCCCAGGTTCCCTATCCCTGCGACTGCTCCGCAGGGTCTAGCTTGCCGAAGGCTGTTCTTCCAAGGTGTTCGATAATTATACTATGGTCCGGTGCCAAGAGAGCTGGGAGGTCACCAGTCAGGCAGTGATTGCTGTGATGTTTGTGACATAACTACTAAGTAAGTAATTGTGGTGTCACCCGCTTGCATACGGACTATTGCATAGGCGAAAGTTCTGGGAAAGGGAGGCAGGCGGTTGTAATTGGCTAGTTAGCCTGTTTTTATTAATATTGAACACGGTTGTAGTCGTTTCCGTTGGTTATAAGGTTTTCTAAATGAACCAAATTGTCACCTACTGTTCTAAAGTTATCAGCGCTGTATTCATTACTAAACGATGGCTCCTTAAGCGTTTACAAATGTGTGAAGAGACTGCTTGAATTTCAATTTATTTTATTTTACTTTAAAAAGAGATATTTGTGCCCGGATTAAGTCGCAGTACCCACTTTTGGCCACCCCCCCCCATTTGGCCACCC
>LJJS01001482.1:1306-56805 GCA_001447215.1 Diaporthe aspalathi
AAACTGACCCATTCACTGATATGACCCACTCACTGGTAAACCACGTTAGTGCTAAATTACAAATTAACATATTAACCGGGGGGGTTACTTTACTTTTCGCTAACAGCAAATCAGGCTTTACCTCAGGGCAACACACCGTCACGAGAGACTCAAGATTCTGCTGAATACGCAGGCTGGTCAACTGGTCAGTGGAATGATAATGATTCAAGTACCCCCTGTACACCCAAGGCGTATCCAATGTTAAAGTAAGCGCCTCCAACTAGTGTAACCAGTCAGCCACAGCAACTGCTGCTTGTCTGGTGCGTCAGGAGAGACTTGCTCTGGCCCGTCAGATCTTCGGGCCGGGAAACACTCCATTCCTTCCCTGTTCTCATATCGATCTGATCACTCGGCATCGGCTCCTGCGTGGCTGGCGAGCTACTGTTGCTGTGACCACAATTAAACTCGCAGTGTAACACACGACTTACAGCTGGTAACAGCCAGAGGAAGATGATTATTTGATGGCCAGTCGGTCATCTCGGCGCTCAACACATATCGCAAGACTCACGCTCCTGAGCAGGTCGAGATGGACCAGAAAGACTGGCAAGAGCAGGTGGCTAAGTTTGTCGGCACGATGAAAGCCCTCACCCACGAATGGGGCTTCATTGTCATTTACACAGCCACCAGTTTCACCGACCATCAGCTCGCTACGTCCTTCACCAACCTTCGTGCCCTGGTTCTCGCCAACCAAGACGGCAGCGCCGAGATGAATCCGGACACCCTCGCACTACCTCTAATGCACCTCCCACGTGCTGACATATCGGCCACCCGCGCCGCCATGATCGACTGGATCTCCGCATACGACGACAGAGGCGAAGACTGGGACTCTGACGTGCTGCGAGATGTATTTCTCGTTGTCGATGATGTGGCGGTGGAGTCACATCTCACCGTGGGTGGCCGCGGCGAGCCGTGGGTTGTGGTCGTTGACTCCAAGCACCACCATGGCCACAGGGCAAGGCTGGATTATCCCGGACACATGAGGTGTTTGGCACGATCCCTCTGGACACTTTTCGAGGAGCTTGAGAACGGGGACCGGGGACTCGAGGCTCTTTCGCCCGCAAGGAAGTACGCGGACCAGGTCTCCTTGTTCGACGGTTCGCCGAGGGGAAAGATACTCGAGCCTGAGCAGCCTGCTAAGGGGGCGCGTGTCGAGTTTCCGAGAGGCACGCAGAGGGGTGTCTAGTTGTTCAAGCATCTAAAAATGTCGCGAAGAAGTCGCGCGTCCGATTCCGAGGCCCCTGGGTCTGTACCTGTCCATGTCCCTTGTGGCAAGCATAAATGGGGACTAAACATGAGACATTATAATTGGTCTTGTGTTTGTAACCACACTTCAGCATACCATTGGACTGACATTCTCACAATATTCCAAGCAGGAGACAGGCTGGGGCCGAACTATACACGTTGTGCGGTGATCAATCTCCCACGCGTACTCAATACTTCGTCTTGGACGGTAACAGCCTCATCTGGGCTGCGGCATCCCCGTCCAGTCCCAACAAGTCATGAATCCAGCGCAATATCACGAAGAAGCTTTCAGGCTCCCCCATGTGCTTCCGGCCCTCAACCACCCTCGCCGACTTGGGCGATCCATGCTTCAGTGCCACGTACATGTCCTCGATCGGGAAGATCTCATCATTCTGCCCATTGACTATCAGCACATTCTTGCAGCATGGCCTGTCCAGCGTCCCATTATTGACCAGGGAGAACTTGTGCGCCTCCTGGATGAAGGACTCCAGGTCCGCATAGCCAAACTTGTACGCCAGGGTGTCCGCCAGGTCAAACGGGTACTCCAGCTTGTTGACATGCTCCAGCCACTCGCGGTCAAACATGTGGTGTGCCCCTCCCCCGAGGCTGACGCTGCCCAGCAGCCTGTCCGCATGGGTGTGGGCTACCTGGAGGGCGTAGTACCCGCCCGTGGAGAACCCCCAGACGACGACCCTCCGGCTGTCCAGCTCCGCCTGCCCGCCGATCCAGTCCAGGACGCTGGACCACTGGCGGTCCGCGCTGGTCGGGTCGCCCTTGGCCGCGGGCGAGTCGCCCGTCCCGGGGATCTCCACCACGACCGTCGCCACCCCCTTGTCCAGCCACCCGCGCTGCCAGACCGCGAGCTCGGTGCGGTACCCGTCCAGGCCTGTGAATATCATCACCACGGGTGCCGGGCGCTCGGATGATGCGCCCGGCGGGAGGAGGAAGTTCACCGGTATGGTGTCGCCCTCGGACTCGTTTGCGTGCCTGTGGGGGATCTTCACCTCACTGATAGGATACTCCATTAGGCTTTTCGGTATGGTCAGTCGGTTTTGCAATCTGAGTGGGGTACGTCACTGCACATTGACTCACGCTCCACCCTTGTAGAACGCTTCCTTGCCCAGACTCCAGGCGAGACGTTGTTTATCCGAACGGGGGGCCGGGAACCTGGCGATGCGGTACACGGCTGAGCTTCGCAGGTAGTACTCTGATGCCTTCTCCTTCTCGCCCGCTTCCTCTGCCTTCGCTGCTATCTCTGATAGTTCCTGGGCCTTTGGGAAGAACATCTTTGCGTACTCATCCCAGTCGTATGGCTCTTTCAGCCCTTTCTAATTATTTGGCAACCATTAACATCGAGTTTTTCAAAAACATCTGGTCATTCTGACCTTGACAATGGCCTGCACGACTGGCTCGAAGTCCTTCACAGAACCAAACATGAACGGGTACACTCCCATGGTACACTTTCAGACTCTTGTTAGCATACCAGGCGTCCAAGACGGACAGTGCCCGGAAGACAATTTCTCACAGGCGCTTTCCACTTCGTCTCCCACAGTTTCTCGAATGATTCATGATGAATGGCAGGCTTGGCCATCGCGTCTCCAATGGTGTACCTCTCATGCGCGGCCGTCTTGGCGCTCGGTCTCCCGCCGTTGGTGGTAGTCCCATTTGATCCCATATTGATGTGCGACTTCAGGACCACAACATTGAAAGGATTATGTGAGTGGTAAAGTTTCCCATACCTCGTGCATTCGCCTCGCTTTTAATGCGGGCTCGACACCGGGCCTTCGGACGAACAGTGGTTGTGTCACTTTGGATAAGCGTGGCCCGTATTCGGACATCCCCAACGGGCATTCGTGGGAGTCCGTCCCACTCACGCGACGACTTTTATGCCTGTAAGAGTCTCAGGTCGCTCGGCATTTCTCCCCGTTCTCTCATCCGCGGGATTCATTCCAAAATCAAGACTCGTCAGAGACTTTTAGTTGCACTAGGCCATAGCAAGGCCACTGAAGAAAATTGCGCCTAGAAACGGCCACAGTAACGGGTCTGAAGGGCTATCATCCCGTTTCTTTGATAGCTGATCCATAATTCGGGGATAGCAAATATAGAGTAGCCAGGCTGCCGGATTTCATAGGTTAGGAAGAGAAAGGTATCTCCCTCGGTGTGAAGACAGAGATTTGCAAAGCAAAGATTGGAGATAGAGTGATACATTTAGCAGTATAATGTATCACCCACACCTATTTTACTTATATCACCAAGCAGAATTGAAGGGTGCACACCCATATCATCTACTACTAGTACTGGTATAGTACAACAGTTACTCCTATCATGCCCACTCTTAGAGTCCCCTGATACCCCCTGCTCACAACATTTCCATGACCCACAGACCTAAATACCTAGGTACGCACTCAGACCTACATACTCAATAACTCTACGGCTACATTAATTACATCGAGATTCTTAGAATAACCATACTGATATATTTGACTAGAACCTACAATTTCGGCTTTAGTAAAGGCTCACGCATCTGGCGCTATATTAGTACCTCTTTACCCTCCGTCTTGCACTCTGCGAATCTCCCCTTTCGTTATTTAAAGGTAACAACCGTCTATGTTGTGAAAGTAACAGCTTATTGATCTGCTTGATATATTTTCTTTTATGCAGAAGAAGAACGTGTGTCTACCCAAAAGTACCTTATGTAGTGGCCCTACCAAATGCCTATGGTCAACTGCTAAGTAATGCCTGCCTTGTATTCTCAGAAACTGGGCGGCCTTCTGGGTTCGGCCGCCCACTGCTGTCACCTCTAACATTTGTGAGATTTGCACGTAAGTATGTACAATCTCGACTAGACGCCACAGCCGAACGCGGCATCCTTTCTCACCTGGGCAGCTGAATAATATGGCTCCGCGGAATCCGGGCCGACAGCTGTCATAATGATTTGAGAAACCCAAACGGAGTATAATATGGGATTGAAAAAGCAAGCATGGTAGCCAAGATACTCGAAGATTTCGGTCCTGGCATTGACGGCGGACGTTCAACAAATCGTGATCATGACTACGGCGTCCATGTCCCGAGGTCTGTTGTCGATAATTGGTGCGAAGTCTTTTCTCTAGTGATTGTGAACGCACAATCAGTCTAATGGTGAGATTTCTTAGTGGGCCTTGGTCTCAGTAGAAACCAGAAAATTATGTACGCCTAGAGTGAAATTTAAGCCTGGGATAAGACTTTCACCATCTGGAACAACGGGTGCGTCTCCAAGTCTCATTCATCATCATCATGGCCACGCCTATCACCCCTGCTCCTGAAACGCGATCTCGCATCGTCCTGGTCCATCTTAGTCGGGAAGTCAAGCGGGTTGTAAACGCATGAGCCTCTCCCGTCACCCATCCATAAGGGTGGCGGCATCTTCCTCTCCCACTGGTCGCGATAAATGCCAGTGTATTGTATAGGCTCCTCTGGGTCGACACGTTGTATATTCGACTCGTCCGGGATGATGGGTAGCGGACAGGCTGCTATTTCCTTGGCATCTCTAGACGACCCAACGCCCGGCCTATCCAGCAAGAAGTCGAGCAGGGCCTTCTTCTGTGTATCCGTGAGAAGGCAGATCCTATACGTGACCTCGTCGCGGTCTGGGTGGAGATACACCGCATCCGTACCGGTGCTCGTGCCTTCCCTCGCCTCTGCCTTACGGTCGAAGAGGACTACCCCTCCAAGCACCCTGTTCTCGGCCCAGTATCCCGCCACGTCCGCAGCGCCATGAGGGTACAGCGCGTGGTCGCGGTACCAGGTGTGACGGAACAGCGTGGCAGGCGGGCCATCACGGTTGAAGCGCCACCACAAGCTGCCATCATAGTCATCCTGAGGCGGGGTCCAGGTGTGCACCATGTGTTCGGCCGATTCTGGCGTAGATAGATTGGAGTTGCCTTGGTACAACAGTACTGCGACTTGATGTACTGAAATGGCAACAATCTCTATCAGCCGTGTAAGAAAGGCTCGAGAACCGGGAGAGGCGGCCTGGAATGCCGACAAGAGCTTACAGAATGAATTAGTGATCGAGCAATGAGGAGCCCTGTACTTGGAGGGATAAAGCTGCAATAACTCACCGGAAGATCGAACTGGAGGATGTCTGGATCGAACTCGTCACGGAACCGGCGGACTGTGTCTATTACACCGTCTTTAAGCTGCGTTTTCTGGTGAATTGGGTGGTCGGGGCAGATGAGATCGCCGTAGACGTCCCTTAGGACTCCTAGAAGTGGGAGGCCATCTACAATCTGGGCGTATGTAGTCTCGGCTATCTCAGTGGACAGGACCCTTGAGATGGCGGATGCCACGGCATCGCGGTGAGGCTCGTCGAGAATCCCAATGCTCGCTGTGCGATGTCTAATTCCAGCGCTTGGCGGCTCGCTACCATTCTCGTCTGCACGGGACGGCTGCGAATTCATTGTGTTCCCAGTTGAACTGAGGGGCAATCACTTGACGCGTGTTTGAGGAACGTTCCAGGGCTTTGGAGTCTCAGCGCAGCGATGCGAAATGGACAGGGCCATATGAGCCAGATATGTCTACCTGCTAGTCGGAAGCGCCAGAGGCAGGATTTGCGCCCGGCGACCAACAACCGAGGCCGAGTCGCGCTGTACTTGTTGGTTCCAGGTGAGACTCGGTTGGCCGGCCGAAGCCTGGCTAACACAGCAAATTATGGGGACTGCATTGCAGGAACCGTGAAATGAAGAGCCGCGAATGAGTTTTCAGTGCATCTTGTTAATGAATATGTTTACATACATAGGTAGCCACTGCTCTCTAGAGAAATACCTTGCGAAAGTAATTACCTAGGTACCCTCACATATAGCCATCACCTCAACTCCCATTAAGATAACTATAATCTATCTGGCTGAGTAAAGAAACCAAAAGTTACTAGTCCATGACCAGAATGCTTATAGTTTAAGGCTCTCCAAGCGTAACTCCTTTTAGCCTTCGAAGATGACTATAAATGTCGGTCCTAGACGGAAAATTTCGCATCTGTGAGCATGACTTTTTGTAGATGATTTAACAGTGCATTTTTTTCCAGGGACTTTGGGGCAGATGCAAGATGGCTAATTGTTGCAAATTGTTTAGACCACTGTGCTATAGAGTCAAAATGTAACACCCACAAGACACGTTGCTTATGTTGTGACCCTGACACTAGTATTGATTATCAAGATGAAAAGTGTCTTTGGTTCCTATTTGATTCCGCTCTCCAGTTACGAAAATGCCATCACCGCAATCCGCTCGTCCAAACCTGCTACTTACCCCGGGAACTGTCCAAAATCTGACTTTTACAGGTCATGCCTTGCATGTTTGCTCTTTGACCTCAGCCAGTGGCCATACTTGAACAAGACGAACGGAATCGGGATGAACGAAATGCTGATAAACCCCAGGGTAGAACTCGCCCAATCAACTCCAAGCTTGTTATACATTGCGGACGCGAATAGCGGGAACCCAGCGCCCAGACAGCTCCTGAGGAAATCATTTCCCGCCAGCACACTCGCGGCATACTCGGGATACGCATCGGACAGGTAGTTGAGAACGGCGTTGAAAAGCAGGAAAGCGCCCACGCTGAACCAAGCTGTTCCAATAATGGGCACAATCCAGTGTATATCTGACCGGCTCGTCCAGCCGAACCAGAACATGCAAACTGGGATCGCAAAGGCGCCGAGAAACGCGGGCGTGAGACGCCACTCTGGTGTGAGCTCCCCGTGCTCGTTGAACTTGGGCTCGATGTACTTGTGTTGGTACCAAACGAAGGGCGGCACTACCGCGAATGTACCAATGAGGATTCCCAGATAAGCGAGTCCCAGAGTGCCGAGGGAGAACCCATAGATCCCTTCGAAGACTATTGGGAAGGACTCAAACCAGATGTACAGCAGTCCGTATATCAACGCGATGTACAAGTCCAGCGCAAATACAATTGGCTCGGTGAAAAGCAGGCTGAAGGGCCGCACGAGAGTCATTGTCAAGATGTCTTTGCTTTTCATGCCTTGGCTGGCCAGCTCCGACTCAGAGACGAGTTTGTCGTTTCCCGTGAGTTTGCGCAGACGCCGTGCGCGGCGGTAGAGAATGTTTGCGGGGGATGTCTCGGGGAGTAGGAACACTAGCACGGCCAGGCAGAATCCTGACAACCACATGAGCTCCCAAATTGCCCAGTTCCACCCCTTAGCCTGGACGGCGAAGCCGCCGACGAGCGGACCCAACGTCGGACCGCAGACAGCGCCGATACCCCAGACGGCGAGGCCGTAAGTCCGCTTTGCGGGTGTGTACATTTCTCCGATGCTGGCGCCACCGGTCGCGAGTGCCGGGCTGCCGATGAAGCCCGTGAGGAAACGGAAGGCTAAGAGCATGCCGAAGTTGACCGACAGCGCGGTCGGGACTTGGAGGGCCACAAAGACCGCCAGCGTCAGGATGTAGACGGGGTTGCGGCCTACCTGCGGAATCTCTGACAGAGGCGCCCAAACCATGGGCCCGATTGCGTAGCCTGCGACAAATAAGGTGAGGCCGAGGGTTGCTGCCACCTGGGAGACACCGAAGACGGTCATCACGTCCTGGATGCCAGCAGAGAAGATGGCACTGCCTATGTAGATGCTGAAGGTGAGGAAGCAGATTTCAAAGGTCACGAAGAATTTCTTTGGATTTGACCAGTTTTGAGGGTTCTGGAGGAACTTGTTAGCTAGCACGAACTTAGGCGTGGGCTGGAAAACAGGACTTGCCTCTGGATCATCCGGGCCATACCAGTCAACAATGTTGGGGTCTTTGCCCTTCTCCTTATCAAAGCACCGACCACTGCCGTCATCATGAACGGCATGCTTGCTTTGTGCACCTGCTTCAGCAGCATTGGCAAAAGACCTTGTCGAGGAGCCTGAGGCGCTGTCGTTGCCACTGTCTCGTTCGGAGATTTTCTCTCGAGAAGTCTCAGGAGTTGAGCTGTGACTGGCTGGCTTTCCGTTGTCGATGTAAAGATGCCGGACTGACGGGTCAGTCTCTTCCAGGTACTGAAAAACTCGTCCATTTGTTGCTAGACGACAACACTGTCCAAAGAATGAGTCCCGGATTATGTCCTTCATGATGTGTTTCAGTGTCGAATTAGAAATAAAGAGATTCGATGAAGTAAGATGACGAATGATGCGCTCAAATACAAACGAACGAACATATAATGAGTCGGTACAGGAGTTTGTAGCGATGCGTGTTCTTATTCTCAAAGTGTGGCCTTAGAGCGTCATGGATTTGCACACTTGCGGCGGACGGGGGACATGTTCCCTAACATGCGGACAATTGAATGTTTCCGAGCTTGTCATTTACATACCTTTTCGTGGGTGGGTCAACATACCTAGGTAACTGTTCAAATTCTGTCTGTACATCGATGATCTGGCCCGATCCTGTGTAGCGAATCGCAACGGTCTGCCGATCTGGTCAGGGATGAGAATAGTAGATTAAAGCAATTCAAGCTCTCGGTGATTTTTTCCTTCCGCCGCTAACATCGAGTAGCTCTGAATACTAAACAAAACCAACGTGGGTGGGCGTCATCACTGAGTTGCGGCTCTGCGGGCTGAGTCTATGACGTTGGGACAGCCGCATGGGGCTCCAGCGTCTCGGATATGCGACGCCAACACTACGCATCTCAGCACGCGCAGGATATGGACATGCGCTAAAAATGAGTAAGTTTGATACTAGGGGAAAATCCATTAGATGCCTTAACGGAAAGAACGTTTCTAGAATCAGGCACACACGTGCCGGGTCGACTGAAGGTCTACGCTTAAGTGCTGCCTCTGGATGCAGTCCCTACTGACATCAAGAAGAGCTGCATAGACTTGCAGCTGGGCATTCTGCTTCATGAATGACGTCCGCGAAGCTCAGGATCCATAGAACAAGATTGGCGTCACCCCGGCTGCAAGGCGCTGAGGGAGACCAACACTTTAACTAGATACACCGTTTTTAATCCTTGTAGGGCGATGTTTAGGTTTAGGTCAAGAGGAACTTTTCTCCAAAAGTTCCTGTACTTGGTTATTGTCATTGAGCCTTTACGACTGTTGTGAGGGGACCGCTTGCATTTCAATTTTTTTATTAAAAAATAGAGATTTGTGTCCGGATTAAGAACAAAACCAACTAAGTCTCACAGGCTGTGCGATTACCAATTCGCATTTTGAGAATGATTGAAGCTGATGAAGGCTGTCAGTAAAGAACATTGGTACTTCACTGGCATAGGGGTGCAAATGGGTGCTCGGAAGTGGGAAGCGGAAGAGACCGAAGTCTTGTGAAACAGTCTTTCTCTGGCGCCGCTAAGGTTTGCAGAGGAGCTTGGAACAATCGCCATTATTTGTCCAAGCAACCACGCACTTGTTACACCAAAGGTATTCCTATCCCACTTTGATCTTACGAAGCTCGATCTTGAGAGCATCACACATTCAAAACAAGCCATGTCAGCCTATACATGCACTCAATTTTGAAGGCTTCGATTCAGCTCAACTCCTAAACCACTCAAAGTCAACTGCCAGTTCGCGAGGCTCACAGGTTCTTTATGAAGTGCGCATGTGGAAAATCGCCAATGGCCTGACATTTGAGTCCAAGATGTGGTCACAGCACTTCAAAGCGTTCCCTTTCAGCAACACAAACTGGATCTTGATGACCAGCGAAGTGAAAATGGTATCATTGGCCCCGATATTTAGTTGTGAAGTAATATGCTGCCAGTGTTTGAGCCCAGCGAAAAGGAATTGTCTTGGGAGCTGAGCTCTACTGGAGGATGCAAGTTCCTTGAAGCTTGGTGCTTAGCTCCTCTATATCGGGTGTAAAAGAGGTGCTTTGAGATCCGGGCTGCGGTCTGGAATTTTGAGGGCCACATCTCAAATGAAGCATTCTGTTGAGGGACATACTTGCACAGCTGGTTAAACTCGAGTGCTAGCAATTCTTTGGTGACAAGTATGTCACGACCGTCAAGCCACGTCTCTGTTGTTGACTCAACGACCTCAAGTTAATGGATACGTACCTCACCCGCTCTCTCCAATCGCAATGGGACCCGATGAGCAGTCCGTTGAAGGGTTGATGCGTTGGCCTCCTCATTGGACACTGTATGCTTCCTCATTTTGCTGGAGAACAAAAGAGTCAAGCAGCTAGGATAGAAACGCAAACTTCTGATTCTGCTCTTAGTTTCAAGAGAGAAAAAAAGGTCAAGAGTTTGTATAACTAAGTATTCTTCCATCTCAATGCTTCTTCCCTTCATCACGCAGCCGTGCACCATACATAATTCTGTCCAATTTCATTGCCTCCATGTCCACTATCAAGCTAGGCACGGCATCAATCTGGGATTCCGTCTTGGAAGCCAAGTCGCGGTCAATTTTGTCAACGCGGCTCTCTGCCTCTGCTGCACGAGCTCCAAATCCTTGGGTTCGGCGGCCATTGCGTGGAGAGACAGGTGACCTTTTCTGCGTTGAATAAACACTAGATCCTGTGTCGAAGGGCTAGAGTACAACGCAGTCAAACTATCATGATAGTACCAACAACGGATCAACCCCCAACAGAGATATCCATTGCACTAACATCACCGGCGCGAAATACGCAAGGCCCAGAGCCACACCATTACTTACCGGTCTTGTACTCAACAAAGCCTTGTTGATTATTGCGCTCTCAGAGTTGAGGTGACGGGAGCAAATGGATAATCAGTCCACTTACGAAGGAGCTGGGAACCACTTGCTATTATGAACCTCGGCGCACAGAACAAGATACCTAGGTACTCCAATACCGGAAATGAGACCAAAAGAACAGCAGACGGCCTTCAGAAAGTAATTCACAGTTTCGCACAGGAACAAGTCTGCCTTTCATGTGCAATGGAGTATCGTTTCTCGAGCATATCCGCCCGGCTAAAAAGCCCGTGTATCGCCACCCAACCAATAAGAATAAAGGCACCCATGTCTCTGTAGTATCGTAATCTCATTAAACTGCCTCCCCGACCAAACCACACCGTCTCAACCTCTCACAGCACACACCTGGGCCCCGCCTGCCCTCGAGTGTCCCCGCCCTGGCCAACTCCCCCACGCTTATCAGTGCATCCAGAAGCCCAAGACACCAGCCCCGACCACAGTGAGGAACACCTTCATGCCGCCGACGAGCGGCTCCAGGCCCGGCGCCCCGTTGACAGTGACACCGGTGCCCGTGGGCGCGGTGCCGGCCGTCGCGGTCCTCGTGCCCGTGGTGACGATGGTGCTGGAGCCGCTGGTGATGGTGCTGGTGAAGGTCCCCGTGCTGGTCGGGGCGCTGCCCGTCGGGGCCGGCCCGACGGCCCCGCCGCCGCTGATGGTGGTGGTCAGCTGGTTGGCGTTGTTCGGGCGGATTGCGGCGACGACGACGCCGTTGGCGGCGTTGGCGTCCGAGCCCGCGTTGTAGCTGGTCCCCTGGAAGCCGCAGCGGCTCTGGATCTCGTTGATACTGGGAAGGGGTTTTTTTGTTAGTCATCCATGATATATGAGTTTGTATATATATCTCTGCTCTCCCAAGGCCACGAAGGGATGGATGCTGTAGGCTGGGGCCAAAAACTTACTCCCTGTTGTTGTCGTCTGGCCTGTCGTCGTCGTCGTCGTCGTTGTCGATTACGGGGTTCTGCTGCATGCAGCTCTGGCACAGGCCCGTGAAGCGCTGGACGTCGAAGCTGTCGTTGGTGCAGATGCACTGCAGCTGCAGGCGGTCCTCGGTCAGGTCGTCCGGGACGGCGTCGTCGTCGACGTCGCACGTCCGGCTCAGCTCCAGGATGGGCCGGCAGATGGACGTGCAGTTCTGCGAGATGTCATCCTGGTCGAGCTGCAGGTCGGCCCGGACGGCGGCGAGGAGGATGGCGGAGATGATGGCGGCGGAGTGCATCTTTGCTGAAGAGGTGGTAGTAGAGCGGTTGGCAGTTGCGACGGGGTCTGATATGTTCTGCTGTTCCAGATATCGATGTGAGTTCTAGCTGTGAGAGGTGTTTGGTCCTTGCTGGAGTGAATATCTGCGTTGATGACGAGGATCACGGGGTGTTAAAATGCATGAAGCCTTCGAGATTGCCCTCTATTTATGTCACTCCCCCACCCCCCCATGGTCCCATCGAGATTGTGCTTGGTATGCCAAGTCGATTGATATTCATAGCAACAACGACCAGCAAATCTGCCAGCGCAGATCCCAACCGAGTCCCGTCGACCTCGACAGCGACGGGCCTGGACACGAGTCGACTTGGCCCCCATCCATTCGACCAATGCCACACCGGGGCAGCTGTGAGGCCAAGTTGGGCAGGGAGAACTCAATCCTCGCTCGGCAGCAAGGCTCAGCAGGAGGCAGGGAGGAAGAAGGCCCAGCCGATCCGCTTCCCCGGACGTGCTGGTCCGATTGTGGGGCCCGCCAGCTAGCCGTGATGTGTGCCCTGCCTCACACCGGATGCTTGCTTGATGGCCGGCCTGGCTGGAAATGTGATGGAGTCTCTTCTGGAGATCAACACATGCACGTGGCCCGCCATGACCCGCTTCCCTGCAGCCCTAAGAAACCTTGTCAAGCTGGAACGCCGGCGCGGTGTGGCACTCGTCATCTCGAGGCGAGCGAGAAATCCCCAGCTGCCGAGCCGTCACCCGGTAGCGTGTGCGGTGTAATATGCACAAGTGAGCGAGCGTGCTTGCGAGAAGAGTTGTAGCACACAGCGTTGGGGGGCTGGGGTGTGCCGTCGGTGCAAGCTTGCCGCCAAGCCGCAGAGCCACGATGGCCGCACAATGCCAGGAGGAAACGGTCCTTGGCCTTAGGTAATTGCGCCTGACTAGCAACGACGACGATCTGCAATTTGATGATTGCTGGCTTTGCTGTCTTTCTTGCAACCGCGAACGGGCCGTCGTCACTGGCTGGTGTGCCCGACGTCAGCCTTTCCCCTCCCTTACGGCCCCGTCGACTTGGCGGGTGCGAAAAGACAGAGACCCCTTGCCCCTTGGTTATACATTACCCCGGAAAGCCCATCCCCTTACAAACCGGTCAGTGTTTTTGGCTTTTAAGGTTAAAGGTATGCTTGGCACTCATCACCTATTCCAGCTTCAACTGCCGTCACATGGGGGGCGATGGGGCTGCTTTTCGGGACCACCGCCTCGCCCTCGCCGGGTGATCTGCGGTTTTTCTTTTGGTGTGTTGCGCGGCCTTGCTGCACACACATGGGAAAATACGTCGTATTGGTGGGTTGTTAAAACCTGCCGAGCTGCCAACTTGACAAGCAGGGAGCTGGCTTGCCCACTCCCGCAGTCTTCCCTGCCCCGTCGAACAAACATGTCGGCACCAGCCGTCGATCCTGTGTGGGCTGCATCATCCCAACGTCTTTTCCCTCCGCTGGCTGGCCCCCCGACTTCCGGCTGCAAGCCTCGGAACCCGGCTGTAGCTAAAAATAGCCGCCAACGTCTTGTCCGTCCGTCGGTCCGTCCTTGCCTCAGGTCGCGTGACGTCGGCATTGACCCTCAAAAAGAAAAGGCTCATGGGGCGCGATGGTGTCTTTCTTTTGTGGTACCAACGTCACCGCACGACTCTTGGTCAAGGCATGATTGATGAATGACAAGCCCCCCGGGCTCTTGTGGGTGCCCAAAATCCAAGGAGAAGCTGAGGACCCCAGCATGGCTGAGCTGGCCTGCTGCTTTCGTCTGCCCAGGCGAGTCGCGGCTTGTGCTCGCCTTGGGATGGCGTGACAAAGTAGCGCCAGGCGCGCGGCAGACGTTGCTTGGACCTGCTGGAGTCTCGGCCACTCCTGGCGCTGCCGTCGCAGCACCAAGTGCCAGAATCAGACGAGAGCCCAGCTAATCTGTCATTGCAAGTAATAGGCATGGACGTCTTGCGTCCCACCAGTGTACTGGGGACCAAAGTCCCAGATGAAGCGGGGTTGCACGTGGCTGTCATCGGACACGCTGGTTGGAGCTCTCCATGTACCTTTCCTCCTATTTTCATCATTACCTAGGTAATCAGTTATCGTACAATTGGTGTTTCCAACATGTCACCCTTTTGTCCCGCCCCAGGCTTTCTCCAAAGCCACTTCTCTCAGCCTCGGTGGAACCAACCGACAAGTGTCAGGCCCCTCCAAAAGTTGCACCTTGCGCCGGTCGCTTGTGTATGATGAGTAGAATTGGAAACAATAATGATGACAGAATCTACAAAGCTGTGAAATTGCAGGGTAGACCAGGCATGATGTCGCTTGATGCTGTCCACCTAATCGCAGAATAGCCAAAGCAACAAGAAAAGCAGCGGGGAAAAGGAGGCAGATGCGGGGTCAATCCACGTTCTCCCGACGGTGTTGCGAACTTGCGATAGTATATGTGATAAAAGATGCCCTAATTTGAATTGGCGCATAGATGGTTGTTGAATATGGTGGGGTATCTTGGAATGACTAGATGGTCGTATGCTGAGAGACGAGCGGTCGAAATGTTGATAGGGAATCGTGTTGTCTTATGCGGCCGAAAGAGACCCTCGCCTTGTGGATTGTGAGATCGAGGCCGCCCGCGAGTGAGTTGCCATTAATCGGATTAAAATTACGTGTATGTTCGTCCTGTTGCCGGCCGGACGGTCGGCGGTCGGCCAGTGGTCGGCCGACTCGACGCTGGCCTAGACGGTGGGTGATCCATCCGCTTGCCATCGAGGAATTTCGGACTTCGTCCATCATAGTAGTGATTAACGGGCTGCTGGCGCCTTCTCTCCTCAAAGGCCGCCCGCTCCTCCTCGTCGAGCGAGAAGGCCTTCTTTAACCAGCCAAAGGCGCTGCGTTTCTTCTTCACTGTTCGGTTGGTGCCGGAAGTGCCCTGGGTCATCGTCGTCACGTTGCTGAGCATACTCATCCCCATCTGCGATGGAGCATTGCGTTGGTGGTTACCAGGCCTGTTGCCAACCGTCCCAGCCGTGTGAGGCCGTTGTTGCAACGGCGAGTGAGGGCTGGCCTGGACAGGGCGGAAGTACTGGTGTTCGGACGCAGGCGACGGGATCAGATTTGGGAACGTCGGAGGTGTGTAGTCGGCGTTGGCGTATTGTGTCGCGGACGCACTGTTGTGATGTCCCTCCATCTCAGAACCACGAGCGGAATCCTGGGGGCGACTGCCGCGCGGAGAACCTTGGACGGAGCCTCCCGGGGCGGGGAAGCGCTGTAGCTGAATTTCTAAGGAATTGGCTGCTGGCACGTGTATGTCCCTTGGAAGATCGATCTTGAGTGAGACTCGGTCTCTCAATGATCTCCGATGTGAAACTTGCGCCTCCAGCTCCTGCGGTTCTGCTGTCTGTCTCTGCTGCTGCTTTATCTGCAGGGGTCTCGGGTGAGAGTCCGGATGGGGTGCTGTCCTCTGACGGGGAGGAGGCAGCGGTACGATGATGGCCGACTCGCGCAACCAATCCTCCGACTCTGTGTCATCGTCGTCTTCCTCAGCCTCGATGTGAATACTGATCTCCTCCGGCGTCGGCCGTGGTGCCGCCGAGACTCGCGGAGATGGTATGGGCGCTGGGGGCACGGGGGTGTAAGTCCTTGGCTGGAGGATGAATAACCCGTTATCGTTGTCGTCGCCTTCATCGGCCGAGCTCTCCGATTCGTCGCCACTAGACTTGTCATCCTCCGGATCCTCGTCATGCCGAGCTCCTTGCTCAACCACCAGTTCCGGTATTGTCTTTGAGCTTTCGGGAGGGGTGTACTGGAACGCAGGAAGACTATTCCTCATGGTGTCAGAATCTTGTGTAATCCTCTTTGCTGACCTCGCAGGGAGCTCAAAGCAGACAGGGCTCTCGCGGGCCTCCTCGAGCAGAGAGGTCATCGGTGCACCGAAGTATAGGGTCCTAATGCGAGGGGGTGCATCGGTTTTGGACACGGGTGGTGAGGGCGGCGGTGTGGTGTGCGAAGGGCTTTCTGGGGAGCGAGGAATAGGTCGCCCATCCGGGTCCGAGTATGGTTCCAGGGTAAACTGGTCGTTTGTTAGCATGAACAAAGACATGCCACCGAGCCCCGAGCTTGGTTGAAACTCACCCTTGTCCGTCGGCTAACCTCCCCAGCCCTCTTGTCGATCTCCACAATCATTGTGCTGAGACGGACACAGAGACCGCTCAGGAGTGTGCTCTGCGACTCGAGTGATGAGAAGGCGTTGTACCAGCCTTCAGTATTGCCCTTCATCGCATCGAACACGTCCACCACGTCAGATCGCTCCTGCCGCCACTGGCCCTTCTCGTTATCCGCCAGGTATTGAGAAAACTGCTTAGCGGCCCGGATGCCCTCAGATATGTCGCGGATGGTCTGTGTGTGGGCGGTCGAGGTCCGGGCGAGTATGTGCTCAATCTTGACGTTTCCTTCGACGATCTGTAGACGGAACCTCCTGTTTTCGAGCATCTGCTCGAAGATCTCCATGTTCTCCATCGGCAACTTCAGAAAGTCAAGCCGCTCGTTTAGGTCGTGTGCTGCCAACCTGACGTCTTCCATGGTCGCCTCCAAGAACTCATCAACCTCGTCAATGTGGCCCTGCAGGATAGATAGGACCTGGGCGTTGCTGTTGGCCATGCCGTTTATGAGCAGGTAGATACCGAACGAGATCTGAGCTATCAGCTTCCTCAACTCGTGGCACTTCTGGCCGGGTCGGAAGCGCCAGAGTCGGTTCGGCGGCCCTTCGGATTTGTCCTCCTCGAGCAGCTTCTCCCGCCGCGCCTTTGCATCGAGGGTTCTTAACTTGGGCTTCTGCTCGAGGCTGCCTTTGGTAGCCTCCTCCAAAGACTCGGCAAAAGCCTCCTGCATAGAAGCGATCGGGTGCAGGGGAATGTTAGGCCTGGCGGGGCTCGGGGGCTCCTCTTCAGCGTCCAAGTAGCCGTCATCGTCGTCCGAGGTGTCGTCAAAGTGGCTTATTGTGGTCCGGCAGGGGCTCCTCGTGTCACTCCGGTCAGGGAGTGGCTCGGGAGCCAGGTGGACGGGGAAGTGGTCGTTGTGGCCCATGGTGCGCGAGACGGTGGTGGTGGTCATGGTGCACAGCAGGGAATGTTTGCTCGCTTCGATGCCAGCCTAGACCGGCGTGTCTGTGACCATCGGCAAATGGACGTGGGGGATTCGACGGGATCGACGGGGGGGGGGGAATTGTCGTCGGAGAGTAAGTCGGGCAATGTTACAAGCGGCAACAGCAGCCACCCGCCAGGCCACGCAGCCAGCCGCACTGCAAGAGTCCCGGGAAACGAGCCTGTCGCTGACACACAAGACAGGTGACAGGGCGGCAGGCGTTGCACAGAGCGAGGGGCAGGCTCAATGGCAGTGAGTGTGTATCCTGACTCAAGCGGTGCTGATCATCCGGGCGTAGCCTCCCTTGCGGTGGATGTGAAGGCGGTGGGATTCCAGGAAAGGAAACAAGCAACTCAGTAGATAGCGGAGGTCGTAGCAGGCATGATTTGAGCTTAGACAAGGCTTATATCAGACAGTGACAGCGAGTGACAGAGCGGCGGTAGCAGGCGAAGAGTCTGAGGTGGCCGGCGAGACGGAGGCGGACGGAGGAGAGAAGATTATGACAAGAGGCCGGGCCGCGGATTAGTGACGATGGATCGGGCGAGGCAGGGACAGACGGGTTAAACGGCCGCGACGTTGGCAACAGGAGTTTGATGACAGGCGGTGGGTTCCAAGTGATAATCCGACCAAGCTGGGACTAACGAGAGGCTGAGGAGATTAAGGTTTGTATTAGCTGGGACCAACTGGAGCACTGGGGCAAAGCGGCGCCGGGAAACTAGGGGGGCTCTAGGCGGAGGTGAGAGCCCAAGGCATGCACTATTGTAAAATGAAGGGCGGCGATTTGTATTAGGGCCTGTTCTCGGTATATCGAGGCTGCCGATGGTGGGAGTGGTAGTAAAGGGGGGGGGGGTTGTGTGCGTGTGTGTGCGTGCGTGTGATGGATGGTTGTGGTTGTGGTGGATGTCGAAAGAGTGGGAACGAAGTGTTAACGAGAGTGGGTTTTGGTGGTGGTTGCTGTGGATTTTCTTGGATCTGGACGTGGTTGGGGCAGGAGGAGCAGAGGTAGGTGGTCAGAAAAGGGCGGAAGAAGGAAGGCTGGCTTCCAAGGTTATTAGAAACATACACAGTAAGCTCGTAGCCCTGCAGACAAGACAATAGCAAAAATGCCAGAAGCTCGATGCGGATAAGGATGCAGGGACAGAGGCAGACAGCCATGAGTGAGCAATAGGCACACTTTGGTTGATCTAATTAATTCGTTGTAGCCACGACCTTAGTGCGATGCCGTTGCCCTTGTCTTGCGTCGGTCGGGATGGATCATCTCGCATCAAGCATCATTACTTCCACCGAGCTGGTGGTTTCCCCCCCTACAGTGCACACCGAGACCTGACCAACTACGAGTGCCTATTGTTATTGTGCTGCGCCTGATGTGCTGTGCCGTGCCGTGCCGTGCCGTAAAGTCAGGCGAGGGCGAGGGCGAGGGCGAGGCGAGGGTGGTGGTGGTGAGGGTCTGTCAAGGTTTGGCGGCTGCTTGTGGAGGACGATACGCCAGTACGACCAGAGAGGAAAAAAAAGGGGCCCCCATCCCTTGAACCCTGCAAGCGAGCAACAAGCGGAGTCTGTTCGCCAGGTCATCCGAAGTTTCTGGGTCCATGTCGAGGGCCCAAGAGCAGCGGATCAGCGGCGTAGCGAGACGACGGGCGAAGGATTCGGACGGAGGGCCAGGGCAAGAGAGGGCCCAAGCTCCTCGTGGCAGCGTGCCATCTTGGCCGTCCCCATGACCCCCCCATGACCTCGGGACACCAGGACCAATTTCTGAGAAGGGACACGATGCCGACAGAACTGGGCAAGACTGTTCCCCCTTTGCCCAAGTCAGGTCTGGGCAGCGTGCCATCGGGGCGACGACGACGTCGCCGACCGCCTGCCCTGGCTGGCTGGTTGTGTAGTAAATACTGGCCTGGACTGCCTGGCTGGCAGTGTCACAAACCGTGGTGGATGATCAAGAGAAGCCCGTTGGGTGCCAAACCTTGTCGGTATTACTTATTACGAGGAATGTGTACTATGGTAGCTATTACCGGTCTAGCCTCGTAGTCTAGCCGGTGTATCGTCATCCTGGAGGCTAATGCTCGAGACTGAATATCAATTTTCTACTAGGTAGGTGCGTCTCTACCTTACCTAGGTACCTTTGTGTGTAGAACACCTCATCTAGCCAGGGGGTACCGCAATCGGGAAATCACTTTTCGAAGAGACATTGTATACTATCAGACTACCTATCTACCTAGGTACTCAGACACGTACGTACTATGTATACGTGAATGATAATATATTGCCTCGCCGAATCTCCGCTGCCATGGGGCCCGATGATGCATTGTGGCACGATTTGATGAATTGGAGGGAACCAGTGGGGAACTCACGACCCCTTCGAGTGGTCCCTTCCGTCGTCTGGGGCCTTGGGTTCTTGGTACAGTGGGTAACCGGGGCCTGCCCCTCTGGATGTAGTGTACTCTACCCTACTTTTCTTCCCGTCGAGGTACATAGCACGGCTGCAGGCAGCACGTTCCTAGTGGACACTATCTCGCCTGCCGGGCAATGTGGGCTTGTGTCACTGATCGTCAAATCTTGGTACTGAACCCACAGTCTCCATCTCTGAAATGGATACCCCCAAGGTTGTGTCGCAATACCTCGGTACCTGGGTACCGTAAGTGGTTGCCCAGGGTTTTCATCGAGGGGATGAGCATCGCAACCGCTGGATGCGCACTCATAAACCATTGTACATAATAGTTTGGTCTGGTCATGAACACAACCGCTGTAAGACCATCCCAGCCCCTGAAAGCTGTTGGTGCAACCACTCCTGGGCAGGCTGGGGTTGGCCATCACTCTGCAGGTATATCCCCTGCAAACATCGGACTGGTAGCCGCGCCCTAGCCTCCAGGCCCATGGTGGGGGAGCCCTGAGCTCTAGACCAGTACCTGGGTACCCGGACAAGTGGTACAAGGAGACGCCCCCAAGCCCAGCCACAGCCTCCCGAGGCGTCTGACCCGTTGGCACTGACCTCTGGGGCCGCCCCAATGGTCTGGACACTCATCATTACCATAGTACTCTCTCAAAAAAGGACCCCCGTCTCCTTTTCACACATTTATTTTGGGCATCATTAGAGGAGACAAGACAGCAGGAAGCAAAACAGAGGGAGAACGACAACCTTCCTCGCTTGCCAGCCCACACTCGGTATTGCCGCAGACTTTTTGCCCCTTGGAGCGACCGTCGACAATTTCTTCATCTTGGGCCAGGAAGGCATGTCGTCCGGGGAGCACAGCTCTAGGGGATTTCAACCCATCCTGCCCATCCGGGTGTGGCATCCCTGGAATTTCCAAGGTCGTTGGACCGGAGAAAATCTCACGCTAGGAGCCGCAGTCCCTCTTCGAAGCCCCTAGCTGGAGATGCCCGATGCCCGCCCGAGATTTCGTCTTGTTTCCGGAATCATCGCCCGTCCGCTGTGGTAGGCTCTTCCAGTCTGGAAGCAAAGTCCCGCCCGAATCCTGCAGGGCCGCCAACTTCCTACCTGCCCATGCGGCCATCTAATACCTGTCTGCAGGACTGCAGCGCTGCACGGCAGACCCAACTGCCCGCGCCTGTCATGGCAAGCCACAAACCATGGACCCCGACCATGCGCACCGCATATGTTGAGCCACATGGCACAAGGGCGCTGACTGCAGCGGGCAGGGGCGGGGCGAGCCTCGTGACAATGCCCACTGGCGACACCAAAGACACCACCGCCTCGTGTCGCCGCCGGTTTTTGCGAAGCATTTGTGCCCGACCAGGTTCGCCCTTCCGGCCCTCTCCATGACTTCTCTGCCTGGGTGTCTGCTCCATAATCGCCCCGAGACAGCAGGTTCGCGGAGGTTCGCGGAATAGATTAATTGAGACAGCGCAAAAGCCGTGTCTTGCACCCAGACGCAGTGGGAACCTCAACATGTCGACTCCCGCCGTTCCAGTAGGCGAGCAGCTGCCTGCCTGCCTGCCTGCACTAGTGGTAGTCTACTGCGGTCTACGGTGACGGGCGAGGGATTCACCACCAGGCTTGCTTTCCTATTGCTAGGGACCCCTGGATCAGACGGGCACACCTTCTCCCCCGCCCGGCATCATTTAGAGTCCGGGCGTAAAGAGGCACCTCTGATATGAGTGTGAAAGATTGACTCAGGGTGTCGTGATGCCAGCCCCGAGGTGAGTCGTTTGACGGCTTGGCGACCAGAAGTCCGGAGGGGAAAAAGCACTATCGGATTGAGCCTCACTTCCGATCTGGACTCGGCTCCGACCGGACATCTCTCTCAGCCCAGGGAGAAGACCTCATCTCGGTTCACCCAGAGCTCACGATTCAAGCATTCCAGCCACATACCCAACCGAGATGCCTTATGCTACCACAAGAGGAGGGGCCTGCATTGAATTCTGCCCGCCGACGAAATCCCTCCAAGCCATTGAAGTTCGTGCGTTCGCGTGTGGCGGTCAAGTTTCCAACGTTCACTGCTTGTGCAGAGGCGTCTCTGGTGGTTCCAAGGGTGGTAGTCCGTTGTGACCAAATCAGCTGGCCAGCCACCAGGTGCCGGGCGATAAAGCTAGTCGCGAAATAGAAGCAATTCGTGTTAGGTCACATCTCTCGCGGTCCATCTAGTTCAATCTGGAAGAGCGCTCCGCGGCGATTGAAGCCTCGGCATCGCCTGAGTCGGCCCCCAAAGGCGCCCGAGCTTTTTTCTCCGGTGTACGAGAAAGAGTGAGTCTTGCCTGGCCGTCTGCACGTTCCAATCTAGTCTCGTTTTGTGTTTCTGCACCAACCCTCGTATAGTCTTTTTTGGCTACCTTAATTTTTTTTTGACTTCCGCGCTTTTGATCGACACTCGTTAACACTCCCTCTTGGCGTTACCAAACGGGTGGATCGATTGGACAAAGACCACTTCCCATCGTCCACCGCCGCCCATGCCCACACGCCCACGCCCACGCCCACCGTCGACGTCGCCCCCAATCCCTTCGTTCCCGCGACGCCGAGCATGGTGCGACTCGAGAACCCCTTCAAGTTGGGCAAGGACCTGTGGGATCCGTCTCACCGGTACGAGACGTCCTGGTTGCTCCCGCCGTATGCCCTTGGCGCGTGCCGCGCCGCCTTTGTACGTTCGAACCTAAAACTCCCAATTTGCCTTTTCGCCCCCCCCTCCCCCCGCGACAGGAATAAGCACGGCACAACACTCCGGCTTGCATCTGTTGGCCGAATCCTCGATCCTCGATCGCCCCGGGCCGGTGACCCACTGCTGCAGCGAGGCTGCACCCCAGCACCAAGCCTCAGGAGCGGCCTTCATGGAGAGCAGCAATGAACCAACCGGCTGACCAGAACCCTCCCACGCACACACACAGGGCCTCTATGGCATCTTCGTCGAGCTCTTCGTCACGGGCTGGTACTGCACGCACCCGTCCTACGGCGGCTGCGCCCAGGCCGGCGACAGTTTCTCCTACTTCACCGTGCTGACCTACTGGGGCCTCGCCTTCTACAACCTCACCGCCGCGGTGCACACCCTCACGTACGCGCGGAACGGCACGCCCCTGCTGGACCGGTTCCCCCGCGCCGTGCAGGCCCTGCACGCCTTCTACTACACGACCGTCACCACCTACCCCTTCATCGTGACCGCCGTCTACTGGGGCGTCATCTTCCCGGGTGTCTGGTACCCCGACCGGTTCTCGGGCTGGAGCAACACCTCGCAGCACGCCCTCAACAGCTTCTTCGCCCTCTTCGAGATCGTCGTGCCCCGCACCCCGCTGCCGCCTTGGGTCCACATGCTCTGGCTCGTCGTCGTCCTCGCGCTGTACCTCGCCCTCGCGTTCGTCACGCACGCCACAAAGGGGTTCTACCCGTACTCGTTCCTCGACGTCGGCAAGCAGGGGTCCGCCGTCACCGCCGCGTGGATCATCGCCATCGCCGCCGCCGCCGTCGTCATATACCTGCTCGTCCGCGGCGCCCTGTGGCTCCGGCTGTGGCTCACCGAGAAGAAGGCGGGCATGGACGGGCGCTTCGCCGGCCAGCCCGCCGCCCTGAGGAGCACGGCTGATGTCGAGCTTGGGAGCTACGGGAACGAGGAGGCCAAGGCCATCAGCCCGCATCATTATTAGGTGGCCCGCGGGCCGGGCGCCATGTTCGGAGGAGTTGGTTGCCTTGGATTTTGGGGCGTGGGCGTGGGCATGGATGTGGTCATGGTCAACCCCCCCTTTTTTTTGTCTGGTAGCATAATAGTTGGATATCCCCTCTAATAGTTATACGGGCTCAGGCATGATCTAAGCATGCGAATTTGAATACCAATAATACGACATCAACTTGGCTCGGGCCACGCAATTTATATGGTCTCATTCTGACCAAAGCTGGCCGATGTTCAGCCTCCTGATCCAAGCAGTCTTGCAGTGCAGTCACACAGGATTGCTAGCCTGGCGCTGACAGAGGACCAAGTAAGCTCTGCCTGCGAGGGCTGAGAAGTTCTCGAAAAGCAGCTGGTACCAAGTTCATAACCCTGCCGGATAAGCTGTTGAGTCGGACTGGGTGCCCTGTCGGAAGCGAGTGATGCTGCCTCAGCGGCTATCCAGATCACACGGCAGCGAGGTGAATGTATTTGCTATTCAAAAAATCTTCAACACTTCAGGGCAATTCCCTTCCTTGCCTCGCTCGCCCTAATCTCAAACATGACCTGAACACCCGTGAAGATCGCCGCACATGCCGTGATGAAAAATAGCACACCTGTTAGACCCAGGGTCAGTCATTGCGGCTGGACGTGGAAATCGGGAGTAGAGCAAGGAGGAGGAAACAACTTACCAGAGAAATCATGGAACATGCCGTTGAGTATGCTCTGCAGCCCATCCAGGCCAAACGCGAACCCGACGAGGTTCGCCGCCACCATCATCAGGCAGTTCGCGACCCCTCCCATGCAGCACACCATCCTGAACATCGTCTCGTTGCCGCCGAACAGCTTCCTGGTCACGACCATCCTGGCCACGGCCTCCGGGACGATGAAGAGCACGATGAGCCAGGCCCAGATGAGCAGGCGCAGTTTGATGTCATGCCAGAGCGCGACAAAGGTGAAGATGAGCAGGTAGCCGCCGATGGACCGCAGGGACGAGTACAGCGTGGCGAAGGACGCGCCGCCCAGGGGAATCCAGATGTAGCGGATGAGCCACTTGTTGTAGGAGCGGTGCCACCCACGCCAGAAGGACAGGGTGGAGAAGTTGTTGGTGGGGCAGCGCACCATGTTCTCGGGCGGGTCGATGCCGTCCACCAGGCTCCAGAGCCGGAAGAGGCGCCAGGGCAGCAGCAGCTTTAGCCAGATGATGACGAGGTTCTGGAAGCTGAGGAGCGAGAGCTGTGCGGGCGTGTACGAGTCCCATACCGGGAGGGAGCTGGAAATGGCACCCACGTAGTTGAAGTGCAGCATGAGTTCCATGCACAGAAGGCAGAGCAGGAACCGCACGGCATAACGCACGGTGCGGTTGACCTCGATGCTGTGGGGTCGGTAGCGAAGCTGGGAGATGTAGTCATTGAACGTGAGAATGGGGCCCGTGAGATATAGCGGTGCATAGAGAGCGTAGGCTAGGTAGTTGCGGAAGCTGAAGTCCCGAGGTGAGGCGGGTATGGTCACGCGGTCTCGCTCCGAGAGAGCAGATGGGTCGAGTTGTTTCTTCTTAGATCTGTCAGTGTCCCGTCTCACAATTTTGGTGGGTGATCCGATCTACCTACCTCGATAGGACTTGCGCCCCGGTATTCCAGACTCCAATAATAGTCCAGATTGAAGCTGATTAGCCTCAGGACAGTAATGTTGAACAGAACCTCCCAGCGCCCCATGATGCCGCTCCAGCTGTCCAACCACATACCCCAATCCACAAGGCCGTTATGCACAGGCCTTGTGCGGAGCAGCATCGGGGAAGTGCCTGAAATCACCGCCGCGATATCCCTATAGTGGTAGCCCTGACATAGCTCGTTTGCAAACAGCGTGGAGATGTTGAAGAACCAGGTTGCGACTGGGATGAATTTCCTCGGAAGGCGTGTTGCAATATTATAGTTGATCCAGAGGATCGCGATCACCTTGAGCATCGAGAAGCCATGCAGCGCGGCGAGGAAGATCATGGCAAAGGTATAGTCGAAGGAAGCGCGCTGCTCGAGCCGGGCTTCGGCCTGGTCGGCGAGGGGAGTTTTGCCCCGAGGAGGAAGAGGCTTGAACTTGTTCCATACCATCCTCAACAACGGGTGCAGCACCAGGAGAAGTGCCAAGTACGGGAGATTCTGTCGGAAGCTGCGGTATTGGGCATCTGTGTTGTCCTAAGGAACAATCATCTCAGCAGGATGACGGGGATAGCAAACGGATACAAGCTTGCTCACCATCTTGCGCCACGGAACCCAGCCATCTGTCAATTTGTGTTCATATCTTGGGTATCGCGGGTCGGAGGCTATTATCCATCAGCATCGCTCGCTGTCGGTCGCAGGGCACAAGAGGAGCATACGTCTTGACACAGTATATGGGATCCAGAACATCAACGGCACGCAGACGGCCACGACGACCCCATACAGATAGAATTCCGGCGTATTCCATTTTGAAGGTGGTGCCCTGCTGGCAATCTTTTCCTTTTGAGGATCCCTGACGCCCTCTTCACCCCGCGAGTCGATTACTGTCTTGTATGGGGTTGTAGACGAAGTTGTGAAGCGGGTGTCGAGGGTGTCGAGATCGTAGACACTCCGGAGAAAGGAGAGCGGGCTCATGGCGGACGGGAGGCTCGGAGTGAAGGCAGAAACAACTTGCTTGACTGCTTAGCTCATTGTCGAGAGGAGCTATGGCTTGAGCGTTGAGGAAGCGGTGGAGGTCGGGGTCATCGGTCGGGCAGGAGTCGCCAGTGTGCACTATAAAGCATGCTCGTGGCACGTTGGATTGATGGACACGACAGCACAGCCAGATACGAAATCCGTAAGGCTGATCACAGCCCCCTTTCCCCGGCCCCGCCAATCGGGAGGTTCCAGTTGACGTTGAGCCTAATTTTGGGGGATCGGCAGGGACTGCAGCAGCCAGCAGCTGCGCAAGCTCTGCAGGCCCCAGATGTCACGCCCTGTTGCCTCGGCTCGGCTCCACGTCTTGGCAAGGGCTGGCTTCGAGAACATTTCCAGAAACGGGTTGCTGCACTTCGATCGGGTATATACTTGATTTTAGACGGATTTCCTTTTTGTCCATTTGAGGATTGGCAGTGAAAAGACTAGGAGGATGGACCTTCAGGCTACAACTGACCTGTGACCCGCTATGTCGCCAAGTCGGACGAGAGCCATGTTGCATGTTGCTTCCCAGCTGTTGCTCGCCACAAAACCACAGAGTGATAGAATCACCGTTTAACATGCCTGGGTTGGAAATGGTTGAGATCAAAGATGAACTGTCATCGGGACAAGCCCTAACACACGGCCAGCTTGATATGCCCTGATATGGCTTATTTGTGCTTTAAAATAGTCATACAATTTCACAGGTACTTTTCACAGCCAACATCAAATAAACTGTTAATCTAAGGTCCGAAGAAAGTTAGCTTCCATCAAGGCAAGCTGCCCTATAAAAAGTTGCCAGGTGATGCAAGGTTGACGAAGCAGCCAACCATGTTGACATTTGCTGTCACGGTGAAGAAGGCCTAGAAGCTCCTTGTTAGATCAATTGGTCGCGTTGTTCCAGCCCCACTGCAGCAGCTTGGGTTTACATGCAGCCAGGCAGCCAGGTGCGTTCAGCTTGGAGCTCCCCGCCTATTCTTGCAGGGGGCGCACGGGCCAGATGCCTTCGTCCGTTGGTTGCATGCCAGCAAGCCGTGGAGCCGCGTTCGACCTCTATCACTTTTCGCACCACCGCTTTCAGTCACTGACGACATCCCTCCCGCAGCTGTCCGTCACCCAGCACTTCTCTGTCCACATCGCCAGAGAGGGGCCCGCGGTTCCCGTCGATAGCCAGTCTCGAAGCACGCTCTCTGCTTCAGGCTCAGCTCTTCAGGCGCGACCCGATCTGCGCCGTCGCATTCCCAGCCTTGGCTTGACGCACTTGACCCAAAGCCTGAGGTCTTCCAGACCCCGCTTCTTGCCTTGTCCACCCTCGGAGTCGACGCCGGACCCAACATCGACATGAGCGAGAGCCAGGTTGATGAGCGGGAGCTCACCGAGAAGGAGATCAGCGAGAGGGAGCTGGCCGAGAGGGAGCTTGCCGACAAGCTCACATCCTTTGCGAAGGCCGTGACCAGCGGGGAGCCGGACGCCACCATCCTTGCTATGCTCAAGGGCTTTGAGACGTCAGTCCCGCCGACCGAAGACAGTCTTCGTGTACGTATGGCCCATTTTAGCCTGACACCCTCTTCCCGGCCCCGCGGCGCAAAACATCGCTCGGGAACATACCACAAAAAAAAGCTCCGACACTATCACTTTCGCTGGCTTCCTCGCCACCTACATGTACAGACCTGGAACGGTGACAATTACTAACTCAAACTCCCGCACAACAGAAGACTGGCGCCGGCAGACATGCGGGAAAGCTCCGCAGCAGTACGAACAAGGAGATTTCCGCAGTCGCCATAAAGGTTGTCGAGAAATGGAGGAAGAGCGTGGGTAACAAGGGTGCCAGGAATGATGCACGTCTCAAGATGAAGTCGGCCTCCTCGCGTACCAGCACCCCATCGAACACCGCCTCGCCCGGTCCTCCTCCCACGCCATCCACCAACCAGCCATACCAGGGCGACGCCGAGAAGCGCCACTTCAAGACGGACAAGGTCGATCTCAAGCGCACCTCCTCCGAAATTCGCAACAACTGCGTCGGCGTCCTGTACAACGGACTGGCCTACCGGTCTACCGACTCGGTCGAGGTGGTGGTCGCGAAGGCTGTCGAGGTAGAGGCTGCCGCCTTCAAACATTACAAGGGCGAGGGTGCCGAGTATAAAGCAAAGATAAAGTCTCTGTTCTCGAATCTCAAGGTCAAGAGCAACCGCGAGCTGGGTCGCAGGGTCATGGCTGGCGAGATCACACCCGCCGACTTCGTCAAGATGAGCCAGGATGAGCTCAAGTCCCAGGAGCACAGAGCGCGCGACCAAAAGCTTGAGAAGGAGAACATGAACAAGGCTCAGGTCGCCCAACCCGAGAAGTCCATCAGCACCGCCCTCACCTGTGGCAAGTGTGGCCAGAAGAAGGTCAGCTACAGCCAGGCTCAGACCCGAAGTGCCGATGAGCCCATGACCACTTTCTGCGAGTGCCTCGTGTGTGGGAATCGCTGGAAGGTATGTCATCCCGTGCAGCCCCCTTGACCTGCCGCCATTCAGGTATCCTAACTCTTTTGTAGTTTTCGTAAGCGCGAAACGGCAGACGGTGCGACGGGTGATTCATTGAAAGTGCCGAAACATTCCGTTCTGGCCCTGGTCTAGATGATGATGAGCTCTGCCTGCCTGCTTTTTTGAGCTACTCTCCCAGCCTTTGCTCCCAAAATCTATCATGGAAGGTGTTGGTGGCGTATCAGGAGGGAGCCTCGGACAGGATGAGCTGATATCCAAGAGGGCTTTTTGTATTTATTTGCGGCCCCGAAGTTGTTCCCTCGGTGTTTTCCCCTCTTCTCGAGAAGGGACCTAATTCTGTCCACTTCTGCTGCACGAACTCGTGTGTCGCGGTCCTGCCCCAGGGGCTGAGGCATCGCGCATTCCCGACAGACGGAGGTCCACTGTTTTATCTACTTTCCCCCTGCAGAAACGTCCTGATGTTTTGACGTTTTGATGAGATAGAGTCTAGCTGAGATAGGGCTCACGGCATGGCCATGTCATTATCTGTCACGCCGCTCGAGGCCCAATAGTGTAAGCAGATCCGACGGGTTGTGCTCTTCATCCAGCCCCATCTCGGCAACCTTCTTGTAGAACTTGCTCAGGTGCCTCTGTCCCGAATCGCACAGTATGGTGACGACAGTGCTGCCCTCGGGCAACGACAGGGCCGTCACCACCGTGCCCACGAGGTTGACGGCGCTGCTGCTGCCGGCGAATATGCCCTCGTTCTCGACCAGCCAGCGGGCCATCCTGCAGGCCTGCTCGTCGGTGACCTTGACGGCGTCGTCGATGAGCTCCCTCCCGGCCTCGAAGTTCTCGGTGATGCGGTTGACGCCGACGCCCTCGACGATGCTGTCGACCTGCTGCCGGCGGCGGGTGCCCTCGCGCTCGGTGGGCGAGTACATGACGCCGTACTTGACCTTGTTGTACAGCCCGCTGCCCTGCGGGTCGGCCAGCACGACGCGCACGGCGTCCCCGAGCCCGGCCTCGTCCTTGAGGTAGCGCGCGACGCCGCTGATGGTGCCGCCCGTGCCCGCGCCCGCGACGAAGGCGCCCAGCGCGCCGCCCGTCTGCGCCAGGATCTCGGGCCCCGTGCTGCGCAGGTGCGCCGTCCAGTTGGCCTCGGACTCGAACTGGTCCGCGAAGAAGCCCACGCTGCCGTCGCGCCAGGCGCCCTCGTGCTCGGCGGCGCGGCGGCGCGCCAGGTTGACGAAGTGGCCCGGGCTCGTGATGGGCGCGACGGCGACGCGCTCGACGGTCGCGCCGAGCTGGCGCAGGAGGTCGCTCTTCTCGTGCGACTGGTCGTCGGGCATGCAGATGTGGCAGCGGTAGCCGCGGGCGCGGGCCAGAGTCGCGAGCGAGATGCCCGTCGACCCCACGGTGCCCTCGTAGATGGTGTCGCCGCGGTGCGGCACCAGGCGCCCGGCCTGCTCGGCGGCCAGGATCATGGAGAGGGCCACGCGGTCCTTGGGCGAGCCTCCGCAGCCGTTCAGGAACTCGGCCTTGGCCAGGACGGTCCGGCCCAGCAGCGCCGACAGGGCCTTGAGGCGGATCAGCGGCGTGTGGCCGATGGTGGACTCGATGCCGTCCGAGATGACGGGCAGGCCGGCGCCCATCGAGTCGGTGAAGTTGCCGCCATCATCGTGGTCCTCGAGCTGGACAGGGTCGCCGTAGAAGATGCTGCCGCGCCGGGGGTCATATGTGAGTATGGATGCGTTTGAGTTGCGCCGCGCGCGGGGTTGCGACTTCTTCTTGGATGCCTTGTATCTCCGTTCCAGGTCTGGGTAGACGTCCTTGAAGCCGAGGGTGACCAGAATCCCCGCGAGGAAGGCAACCGCGAGGGCTGCAGAGCCATAGAAGCGGCCATGGTCTCTTAAGTTTAGAGGCATGGTGACGAATGTTAACGAGGTCGCTAATGAGAGCAGCCAGTGCCCTGTCTTTCTTTTTGTGTCAGCGAATTTAGCGTGTCATACGCCAACTCCATGCATCTCACAAATACCTAGGTAGTCTGAATATGCCAGGCTGCAGGGCGGCAGTCAAAATAGAACCAGACTTATATCCTCAAAAATTCAGTCCACCACTGGCCGGCCGATCGCGGCATTCATGTTAGTTCTGCATGGTGAGGATTCATTGGACTTTCATGCCCCATAGCGTTTCTACTTGTACTCCAGGGGTCCCGTCACTAGAAAGCTTCGGCCAATCACAACTGCTCCCCCTCCACTGTTGAATCTTCTTCCAGCAGGCCACCTTCTTCTCACGGGCACACACGGTCACGCGGGCACACGAGCTCCTCTCCTCTCCCCAGCAGCCAAAGCAACCCGGGCTATGGATTCCCCCATAGTGACACAGCTGTTCAGGCAGCTGTTCCGCCACGGCCATCCGGCCTGCCAGTCACGGCGGAACCTCACCAACCTCGCCAGTGCTATCCACCAGGGCCGCCAGCTCCGCCAGCTGAGGGCCCTCTCGTCTGAGCACAGGAGGAGGGGCGGGCTCTCCACGTCCGAGAAGGAGCGCCAATGGCAGCAGCGCAGCAATGCCTCGCCCGGCGACCGGACCGAGGATCTCAAGCGGTACCCGAACGTCACGGCCAAGGAGCTGAGGAGCTACAAGGAGCGGCCGAGGAGGGTCAAGATGCTCATGCGGGACTTCATCGAGGGTCAGTTTGGCCTTGTCTCTCTTACGAGGGTGGCTTGATTGGCAGCAGCAGTACTTGGCGGGTTGGCCGGCTGACCATTGCGTTCAAGCGTAAACAGATAGCCTCTACAACCCTCACTATGGCTACTTCTCCAAGCAGGTCGTCATCTTCACGCCCGGCGAGCCCTTCGACTTCGGGTCCATCCGCGACGAGCTCGAGTTCCACGCCCTGCTGAGCCGGCGCTACAGCGAGTTCGAGGACGCCCTGGACAGCAAGGAGCAGTCCGACACGCGCCAGCTGTGGTACACGCCGACGGAGCTCTTCCGGCCGTACTACGGCGAGGCCGTCGCGCGCTACCTGTGCGAGAACTACCGGCAGACCTCGTTCCCGTACCACGACCTGATCATCTACGAGATGGGCGCCGGCCGCGGCACGCTGATGCTCAACATCCTCGACTACATCCGCGACGTCGAGCCCGAGGTGTACGAGCGCACGCGCTACAAGGTCATCGAGATCAGCTCCAACCTCGCCAGCGTGCAGCAGGGCAGCCTGATGGCCACCGCCGAGTCCAAGGGCCACCGCGACAAGGTCGAGATCATCAACAAGTCCGTCTTCGACTGGAGGGTCCGCGTGCCCAGCCCCTGCTTCTTCCTCGCCTTCGAGGTCTTCGACAACTTCGCCCACGACGTCCTCCGCTACGACCTGCGCACCGAGGAGCCCCTGCAGGGCACCGTCCTGGTCGACGAGGACGGCGACTACCACGAGTTCTTCAGCCCCGTCACCGACCCAGACATACAGCGCTTCCTGAGGCTGCGCCACATCGCCACCGAGGGCGTCTACCCCCTGCCCTACTACTCCAAGTCCGGCCTCGGCGTGCCCAAGGGCGAGCCGTGGTGGGCGGCCGCGCGGAGGCGCGTTAGGGACCAGTGGCTCTCCAAGGCGGGTCGCCGCAGCGAGAACGGCCTGAGCGAGCCGGAGTACATCCCGACGAGGCTCATGGACTTCTTCGACGTGCTGGAGCGCTACTTCCCCAACCACCAGCTCGTCACGAGCGACTTCCACTCCCTTCCCGATGCCATCCGCGGGCTCAACGCCCCGATCGTTCAGACGAGGTACCAGAGGCGGCCGGTGCCCGTCTCTACCCCCTTGGTACGTTTCGTAGTCACCAAAGACTACCCGCCCCGGAGATTCCCTACAACCGCCTGGCATACTAACCTCGTATTCAAAATTGTGCAGGTCCACCAGGGCTACTTCGACATCATGTTCCCCACCAACTTCAACACCACCGAGGCCATCTACCGCAGCATCACCGGCAAGCTGAGCCGCGTCCGCTCCCACGAGGAGTTCATGAAGAGCTGGGCCTTCGTCGAGGACTGCGAGACACGCAACGGCGAGAACCCCCTGCTGAGCTGGTACCGCAACGCCAGCGTTATGATGACCTGGAACTACCGGAGGATTTAGGCCCATGTCTGGACGACGATCAAGCGGTATGGTGGGTTGGGCCCGCGTCTCTCAAGGGCTCTCTGCTTGCAAAATGGTTGTCCCTGATCACATCCAGGACTTGGCCCATTGCCGTACTATTGTCCGCATTGAGCTGGTTTAAGGGCACCACTTCAGGTGCGATCGAGCTCGGTGTCGGTGTTCTTGTGCCAGGAGGGGCTGGGTGTCATAGTAAGGCTATATTGGATGCATAACTGCGGTCAGCTGGATATTCACCGAAGAGCAGACGCGTATCAAGCGCTCTGTTTACCTCTTCATGTTGGTCTTTAGCCTTCATGGCGGCGAATATTGGGGACATCGTAGATAATGATACACTGTATATGAGTCCCACGGATGCGTCTTCATGTAAATCGGAGCCATGTAACTGATGATGTCAGGGTATGTGAGCACAGTTTTCAAGTCCCTCAGACCTTCAACTTTTCCATCTCTGCGACCAGCCACTCCCCGGCCTTTTTGACCGCATCCTCGATCTTCTCGGGCTGCGTCCCCGCACCCTGTCGGGTGGGCTCCTTTCCACCTGCCTTGCCGCCGATTATCTCCGTGACAGTGTTAGACCACTTTTCGGCGGTGATGCCCTTAGAAGCCAGGTCCTAGATTGCAAACATTGTCAGCCCATGGTTGGGTTATCAAAGGAGGGAAAGGGACATGAGACGTACCGTTCCGACATAGACACCATGCACCACTCCTGATTCCTTGGAACCTCCAAAGACATACACGCTCTTGGCCTTGTCCTTGCTCTTGAAGTGGGTCATCACGTCGCTGACAGCCTTCATGTTGGCGCTGATCGGCAGCTGCCCGACGAACCAGGTCGCCTCCTTGTTCTCGGGCTTCGCGAAGTGGTCCGTTACCGTGTCCAGGGCGGTCTTACTCTCGGCCTTCTGGCGCTTCTTCTGCTCGTCTGCGACACCCTTCTGGATCTTGGCATAAGTGGCCTTGAGGTCCTCCTTGTCAAGAACCGAGACGGTGAGCTGGTTGAGGTCCACGCCTGTCTTCTTCACCTGGTCCTCCTTCTCAGGTCCGAAAGGAAGCTTGTCCAGCTGTTCGAGCCTACCAGCGAACTCGCGAGCGACACGCTGCACCTCATGTGCCGCATCACCAGTATAGGCGACGATTCTTCGGATGCCCTTGGCAATGCCACTCTCTTCGACAATGACCAGGTCTTTGATGATTCCGGTCTGGTCCACGTGCGTACCGCCGCAGAATTCGACGCTGACTTTCCTCCACTCGGGGTTCTTGGGGGTCTCCAGAAGGGTGTCCACGTCGATACCCACGCTCACCACTCGGACAGGGTCAGGGTACGTCTCTCCGAACACGGCGCGAACACCCTCGATCTGCTTCGCAGCCCCGAGGTCCACATCCTTGTAGTATACCTTGCAGTTCTGGCGGATATACGCGTTGGAGCCATCTTCGATCTTCTTCAGCTCGGCGTTCGTGACACCCTGCTTGTGGCTGAAATCGAATCTCAGCTTGTCATCGTCCACAAGCGAGCCCTTTTGGTTTACATCGTCGCCTAACACTTCCCTCAGGGAGTGGTTGAGAATATGGGTGCCCGTGTGGTTATTTCGGATAGGCTGGCGACGAAGCTCGTCATACTCGCAAATCACCTTGTCGCCCGACGACAGCGAGCCGTGCTCGAAATAGCCGATATGTACAATGTAACCACCATACTCTTGCACATCTTGGACCTTGAACTCGGCGACATCATCGTCCACAAGGATCCGGCCGGTGTCAGCGACCTGGCCGCCGGACTCAGCGTAAAAGTTTGTCCTATCGAGGATGAGACCGAGCGGGGTCTCCGTCGGTATGTCCTTGGAGGACTTGACGAATTTCTCGCCGGTGAATATTAGCTGCACGTTGGCAGTGATGTCTCCCTTGCCGTACTTAGGCTCAGAATCAGGCCTGGGGAGGTTGTACTGGTTCTCGAGCTCTGCGATTTGATGCACGTTGAGCTTTGGGAATTCCTGCGCCTTGTCCTTGACCTTCTTGCTGGCCTCACGTGCCTCTTCCCTTGCTTTGGCAAGGTCGGCCTCGTCGGTCGGCTCTAGTCCTCGCTCCTCGCTCATCAGTTTTGTCAGGTCTTCGGGGAAACCGTACGTGTCGTACAGCCTCCAGACCTGGAGGCCAGAGAGCTTCTTGTCGCCCTTCTTGTTCACCTCCGCAACGAATTTTTCGAACTGCTTCTCACCACGATCCAGAGTCTTGGCGAAAGCCTCCTCCTCTTCATCAAGGATCTCAGCGATATCCTTCTGCTTCTTGACAATTTCGGGGAATTGTTCACCCATCTGCGCGACGAGGGCAGGGAGGATCTTAGAGAAGAAGGACCCAATCTCGACGTTGAAGTATTTGCGTGCATATCGTGAGCCTCTTCGGAGCACTCGTCGGACGACATAGCCTCTTCCTTCGTTGTTCGGGACTGCGCCATCGGCGATCGAGAAGGTGAGCAGCCTGATGTGGTCGGCGACCACTCGGTACGCGGTATCAATGCCGTCAGTATCGTCCTTGCCGTACTTGTCCTCGTATGGCCGTGCTCCCGTGACCTCTTGTATCCGAGCGAACAGAGGCGTGAAGACATCGGTGGCATAGTTGGAAATCTTGTCCTGCAGTGCAGAGACAAGACGCTCGTAACCCATGCCGGTATCAATGTGTTTCGCAGGAAGCGACTTCAAGGACCTATCCTTTTGTCGATCGTACTGCATAAACACATTGTTCCAGATCTCAACCACCATTGGGTCGTCCTGGTTGACGAGGTGGGCGGCATTGCGGCCGCCCACCTTGTCGTAATGGACCTCAGAGCAAGGACCGCAAGGACCTTGGTCGCCCATCTCCCAGAAGTTGTCCTTCATGTTCCCTGGAAGGATATGGTCGTCGGGAACGCCAACCGATTTCCAGAGCTCCTTCGCCTCCAGATCGGGTTCGAGGCCCATTTCTGTGTTGCCTTCAAAGTAGGTGACGTACAGGCGGTTTGGGTCCAGGCCGAAGACCTTGGTCAGCAGCTCCCAGGACATGTTGATTGCCTCCTCCTTGAAGTAATCGCCGAAGGACCAGTTGCCCAGCATCTCGAAGAAGGTGTGGTGATAGCTGTCCTTGCCGACATCGTCGAGGTCGTTATGCTTGCCGCCGGCTCGGATGCACTTCTGGGTGTCGGCAGCACGCTTCCAAGAGGCCATGGCATCGGTCTTGTTGACGGTGCCGAGGAAGATGGGCTTGAACTGATTCATACCAGCATTGGTGAAGAGAAGGGTGGGGTCATTGTGTGGGACGACCGAGGACGAGGGCACTGCATTGCGAGGTCAGAACTCAGTTAGTTGAGCTCAATTGAACCATGAGTCTGATTTCATGTCCCAAGACTATAAGATTTTTGGGCACGGGATGGCATGACTGTTTCGCACCTATAGTATGCCCCCTTTGTTCGAAATATTCGAGGAAGGTCTTGCGGACCGTGAGGGCGGTCCACTTGCCCTCGTACATGATGGGCAGGGTCGAGGAAGAGCTTGTGTTTGCCAGAGTGTGCTTTTGTTGAGAAGAGGGCCGGATGTGTGTGGTCGAGGACAAAGATGTGACCGTTCTCGCTGGCGCTGATGAGGGCAGGAATGCTGCAGCAGCGGGAGTGGTGGGGCAAGCTGGTGCGGGAGCTTTCTTGGTGAGGAAGCTGGAGGGCGACCCTGCGCCTGGGCCTGCGGCCGGCAGTGGCGATCGCGGGGTTCGGGTGTGGGAGGGGGGTTGCGAGGGGGCGCTGACGCTGGTGCTGATGCGGGTGAGGGGGACTGGCGCTCTAGAAGCGTCGTAGAGGTTTCTGGAATGAGTCAAAGATGGTACAAGAAGAGGCGAGCCCCTCCCCGGTTCGGCCGCTGGGCTCAGCACCCTTCGCACCCCAGTGACAATCCTCAAGCTGCCCCAGCCAAGCCTGCTGCTGCCACTGACCCTGCCGCTGACGCTACCACTGCGCAATTGCATCGACAGCGTCCACCCACAGCTCTTTCAATACCACTCAAAACCCCAGGACCCAAGAGCCTCCGGGTACGGTGTCTGTTGTGCTCGTTGCGATTATCGGAAGCCAGAAGCCTGTGACTCAGTCTCGGGCTGCATCGGCTTCTTTCTGGACTCTGTCGTATCCTTTTTATCCTGCACTGCGTCAACCGCCGACAGCCGGAGCAGTCCTGATTGGGGAAGTGGTCGGCAAGGAAAAGAGGGAGAGGAAGAGAAGATGATGGTCTCGAGCTTCCACGACGGCCCATCGCAGGCCAGCACAATCCCTGGCGTCATGCACCACCACCACCACCACATGCCGGTACCCGTGCAGCCCGGGTTCCATAACCCTGAGCCCAACTCCAGCAACGGCCCCAGCCTGCAGCATAGCCAGTATCACCAGCAACAGCAACAGCAACAGCATTACCAGCCGCAGCAGCAGAGCATCCACCGCAAGAGGAAAGCAGACTCACAGGATGCTAACAACGAGAGATTATCCAAGAGGTTGAGCCTGTTGAATTTAGGTACGATCTTTGACACTTTTCTCCTTCCAATTCCAGCATCGTGCATCCACCCGATGCATCAACCAGAACACACTCACTGACATCATCGTTGCAGAACAAAATGGCTCCAAGCTCTACGTCCCTGTCGAACAACCTCCTGCACCACAGTTTGGCAACAATGCCTCATCATCATCATCATCGTCATCATCATCATCACTATCACCCTCATCCACATCCGCCGCCGTCCCCGGCGCTGCAGTCACCGTAGGTGGCGACGAGGTGATGCTGCTCGACGACACCAAGCACAAGGTGTACATCTACAACCTCGACGACGAGCTCTCCTCCGACGCCGACAGTGACCCGGACGAGGCCAGGCTCGTCTTCCTGCCCGACGTCGAGCGCCACCTCCGCGCCAACCGCATCGTCCCGGGCGTCCCCGGGGCCGTCCCGCGCGCCATCCTCCCCAACAGGGACGGCGAGCTGGCGGGCATGCAGCTGGTGCTGTACGACGACGGCGTCCGCAGCGTCAGCGTCCCTGAGGAGCAGGACAGCGTGCGCAAGGCCATCATAGAGGCCCGCGAGAGGCACCGCCGCAGGCAGCAGGACGAGCGCGACGCCAGGGCCGTCGCCAACAACCCGCTCCTGCGCCGCGAGTCCCGCGCGACCTTTGCCACTCCTGTGCGCGTCGCCCCCGCGGCTGCGATCCTGGAGGAGCAGCAACAGCAGCAGCAGCAGCTCATGGACGGCTCTGTGGCTGGCATGGCATCGGCTGGCCCTAGTGGGGACGTCGAAGTCGAAGTCGACGCCGATGCCGATGTCGATGCGATGGACATTGACTGATGGGGAGTCCACGGGGATAGCACGGCAAGGCACGCGACGGCACGGACTGGTTGTACTGGTATGTCTTTTGATACCCGCATACGATTATGGTTTAAGCATGGAGTTTCACGGCAGGGAGAGAACTTTTTTTGTCTTGGGAAGCAATTAATATATTCATCATTCGTTTGAATCTCCACTTGCCACAAAGAGGGAGGCGCTATGATGGTTCCTCCAGGGAAGATGTCTAAGTGAGCAATTGACAATGGACAGCCGTCATCGTTGCTTTCTGTGACGCAACAATCCTACGACGCTCTGCCCAGGCAGCATTAACTTGTCAACCAACGCTTCGCTTCGCTTCGCTAGTCCCATCCAGCTCTCTCATGGGGCCCCGAGAGAGCCGTGATTCCCCGTCTCCTCCCGATCCTGCCACTCTTCCCTCCCTAACCCCTGAACGGATTCATCGAGCCGGTGTCATTCCTCTGCACCGGCGGTGGGCCAGGCGGCGGCGCCTCGTAGTCCTGGCTCGGGGCCAGCTTTGAACCGCCCTGCGGGCCGTCGTACATGGGCGGCCGGGGCGCGCTGGGGTCGTACATCGGGGGCGGCGGCGGCATGTTCTGCATGTTGTAGCCGGGAGGGTACTGGTTGTAGTAGCCCGGGCGGTAGTTGGTGTAGCTGCTCTGCGGGTAGGCATAGCGAGGGTCGACGCGAGCCAACTCGGCGCGGGAGACGAGCCACTGAAGAGCGCATGTCAGTAACGGGCAAGATGCACACGTGCCACCCTGCCACCCCTACCTCCCCTTCCCTTAGGTTGTGGAGGTGGAGGTGGGGGGAGAGAAATTGCGAGTGGGCACACAGGTTGGAGGCAACGTACCCTGTGGTATGCGAGCGGCTTGAGGCCCTTGCGTATCCTCTTCTTTGCGTGGATGTAGCCGATTGTGATGTACAGCGTGATGAAGACCATGAGGCCCAGGAACACGGACCACTTGACGATGAGGCCCTCCTGTTGTCGACAGGTTAGCTTGTCTGTGGAGTGATGGTGGTGGTCCGTCAATGGCGGAGATGGGGAAAAGGTTCGCATACCCTTGTGTACCAGTATGGGACTATGCGGCCGTCCTCAACGACGAAGCCGTCTGGGGCTCTTGTCGGCTGGCCTCCATTTTCTGATGTTGGCGTCGCCTGCCGTTGTACAAGATAGGCGTCCATCCTGTCTTGTTGTATGTGACTGTGTGTGTGTGTGTGTGTGTCTATTCGCCTGTGTGCGATTGAAACTTTGGGTTTGAAAGACGACGACGTAATGGGTGGATGTTGTGGCTCAACCACAAGCGCGTATGTAAGTGAGAGAAGTTGAAATTGAATTGGAGAGGATCGACTGCAGAAACCAAACGAACGTCGGTTACTGTCACTCAGACAGGGCATTGAGAAAGGTCAAGGGAGAGAGGAAAGGAGATTGCGTGCCAAGATTTGACGGTTTTATTGAGGATAAACTACACGAGCCTGCAACCATGCCAGCAACATTCGCCCTTTCCTTGTCCTCCCTCCCCTCGGCTGGCCCATTAGGGAAAGGCAAGGCAAGGGAAGGAAGGGGTGGGATGGGATGGGATGAAAGCAGAGTTTCTGGTGGTGACGCCGGGCTGTGCAGCGACGCAATGCGCTGACGATGAAGCAGCTCCCGTTGGCTGCGAGGCCCCAGCTCCTTGCCCACTTTGGCTAATGTGTTGATGTACGGGTACGGGGGTTGTCGCGAGATCGACATGAAACTATGCTGCGACGTCGCCTGACAAGACTCCGGTAGCACACCAGGCGTCGATGGTGGTGGTGGCCCCAGCAGCCGTGGCACACGCATCGATTCGGACGGTGCCAACACCATTTCCCTTTCAGCCGCACCAGGATCTGTCTAAGCTTCACTTTTGACTCGCGGGCAGCAACATCGGACGATTCGGACCCACCGTGCATCGCCCATGAGCCAGCAGAGGCAGTTCTGTTGGCGTGATGTCTGAAATCGTCTGGACTTACCGGGGCCGTGAGTATTGTGGGAGATGAGACATCCGGCCCAGGATCCCCCAACCCTGAAATGTTTTGCTGCGCCACCGTCGGTCCGCCGGCGGGCACAAGGGATGAAAGGGAGCCACACACAAACCCACCAAGACCGTGATCGCGAACAAGAAGAAAGAGGAAAAAGGAAAAAGAAACAAGAAAAAAAGAAAAAAGCCCTCACCGGACAAGATAAAACCAAAAAATACAATGCTGATGAGACTGGGACTTGAACCCAGGAGGATTGCTCCACCAGGAAACTTCTGCTAAGGAGACCTTAACCTGGCCTTGAAGGATGTTAGAACTGGAATCAGACGGACAATGTCCCACGGGAGAGAATGTGAACCTACGCCATAAACCAACTCGGCCATCTCACCCGACGATGAAGCCCTCGTGGGGCGCAAAATTCATATGGTTGTGGGGTGGGCGGTTGTGCGCTATTCGCGGACGACCGCCGGCTGGAACCCACCGCGAGATCGCTGACGTAAAAAGGCCCGGCTGCCTCTTGCTATTGTCTCGCGCTATGGAAATATTTCCCTGGGCCCGGTGGATATAGTGCACAGTCAAGCTGATTAAACTGTACTACCTACTTAAGTAGTTAGGTAGATCATAGTTCATTTGAAGGCCAGTCGACCTTCGTCACCTATGTTTAACTTGGCCCAACCCGCATAACGCCCACTCCGGGTCTCCACCAAGGCATTGGACCCTTTTGCACGGAAGTCTGGGAGTGGAAACCCCCAGCACAACGGCGAACGATTCACTGGGCATTGGGTCGGTCGGAAATATGACAATTGCCTTGGCTTCGGCCAAACTTGCCACGAGCAACTTGTTGAGCAACTCAGTTGAATTGCGCTTGGCTAGCATTGTGGATACCTGGATCTCGTATCTAAGCAAAGGTACGAGAGACTACCTAGCTGCGATCCAACTGTCAGCGCTTTTCACGCACTGAGATAGTAGTGAATCCAAGGCAATCTCATTGATGAGGGAGCTTGTGGATTTCAAGAACCCATCTTCAATGTTGTCTGTGCGCCAGGGAGCCCTGAGCACTAGGCGGGATGCTTTCAGACAGGCAATTCGGTATTGCATCAACCTAATCGCAAGAAGTAATTTTGGGGCGCTCTGGTGCGCATAAGGACCTCGAGAACAAGAGATTATACCTAGGTAAGGTGGCAATGGCAACTTTCAAGGTTTACTTGGCCGAAAGCACCTATGCATACTCAAGTATGCTTGGCGAGAACAGTTGTAACATCGGCTTTCTTAACCCAGAGCGCCAGTAATTCCCTCAAAGCCAAAATGGAACATTTTGACTACCGCAACAGTGAGTAAAGCCACCTGTAGTCTCCGCTTCATGCCCACAGACACTGGAGACCTGAGACCTACATTCAAGGTATGAAAAACGCTTTAGCCCAGGGGAAAACTTCAATGAAAATATATGTAAGGTTCACTTTGCTGAACCGAGAGACCCCGATTAGTAAGACAATATTACATTCGGCATAACTATCAGACCCTTGGACTCCCCATAGTATCGGTAGGAATCAAGTTCAGTGCACGGAGTGCCAGCGCTGAAGAGGCGATTGAGATAAATGAAGAAATACGCATTACGGATAGATCCTTTGGGGCCCCTGTCCATTCCAGACTCATGTTATCACTGCACAATGTGGCTTCCGTGTCTTTATTCTTGTCGGCCCAGTTAAACCCCAAACTCCATTCTTCGCTTCGCAGCTTTCACACCGACGCAGACATAGTAGCCTTCCCAGAGCGATGAGCAGTCGGAGCCAACTGCAGGATTCCACTGATAGAACTGCTGCAAAGTGAATGTCTTGTACGAATCGACAATCTTTTGACAAAAATCCCCCTTCTTGACCTGGTAGTAAGAATTGCCTGAGAGCAGACTCGTCGTCAGTGACCAAGATCGCCATAGTCGAATCCTGACTTCACAATTCTGGGGTAACTCACAGGTTGCAACTATTCCAGTTTGAGTTGGCGATGGGCCGCTTGCCGACGTGGTGGTCGTCTTCGTCGCGGTTGTGGTTGCTTTTGTCGTCGTGACAGGGGCAGTCGGTGTCCCGGGAACACCGACGCAGACGTAGTACCCGCCCCAAAGCTGAGAACAGTCTGTCCCAACAGCGGGGTTCCAAGAATAACTGTGGAAAGATTAGGACGTGTGACGGAGTCTGAGGGTGTCCATGCTGCAGAGAGAACTGACAAGTTGGCCAGGGTGAAAGTGCCATATTTGTCCACAATCTTCTGACAGGTATCCCCTGAAGCGACCTTGTAGAACGAGGTACCTTGAAAGGGTGAGCCTAATATCCGTCGATCTAGCAGGAACGGTATTTTACTGCTTACAAGAAGATATTATCCCACTCTGTGTCGGCGTCGGCCCTGAAGGGGCGCTCGTCGTTGTCGCGGGGGTCGTGGTGGGCTTGGATGTGGGTGTGCCTGGTACACCGACGCAGACGTAATAGCCTCCCCAGAGCGAGGAGCAATCCGTGCCTACCGATGGGTTCCAAGTGTAACTGTTCTACGGTTCAGTATTAGGAGCGACTACCAGAGGTGGGAGCTGAGCTTACAAGTCGTTCAGGGTGAAGGTCCCGTACTTGTCCACGATCTTTTGGCATGTATCACCAGAGGCCACCTTATAAAAGGAAGCACCTGAATACCGTTAATCACAGTTCACGGAATCGCCAAGTTGTGGCACAGGCAACCTTGGAAGGCTTTTGGTCTTACAGGTTGAAATAATACCACTCTGTGTGGGCGACGGCCCAGTGGGAGCCCCGGTGGTCGTTGTCGCTGCTGAGGTAGTGGTAGGCGCCGCCGTCGGAGTACTAGAAATACCGACGCAAACATAGTAATTCAGAAGGAGGGACGAGCAATCTAAGCAACGTTATCAGTATGTGTCTCCCTGAAGAACGAATGGTGTGCTCACCGGTCCCCACAGCAGGGTTCCATGAATAGCTACGTGTCATAAAATCAGTACTCATGCGGTTTGTGATGGGATCTTAGACATTCTTACAAACTATCCAAGGTGAAAGTCCCGTAGCGATCTACAATTTTCTGGCAAGTGTCTCCAGAAGCCACCTTGTAGAATGATTTGCCTGGAAGATCGTCAGCAAGAGTATGTTTGCGGAGGGGCGGGAAGAGCCACATAACTCACAATCTGATGTGATCCCAGTCTGGGTCGGTGATGGTCCTGAAGCTGTCGTGGTTGTCTTCGTGCTCGTTGAGGTTGACGAAGTCGAGGTGGTACTGGTGGTTGGTAGTGCCCCGTTGTCCCACTCAACACAGTAGTCTGTGCCGGGTACAACACCGCTTGAGCATCCCGATCCCACAGATGGATTGTAGCTGATGAATTGATCGAGAGTGATACCCCAATCAGAGGCGATCGAGGAGCAGGTATCATCCGAGTTGGCCGTAACAGCGAATGTGCAGTCCCGTCTATGAAGAGCGTGGGACTTGGCCGCCGTGGCCAGGAGAAGGCCGCCGAAAAGAGTGACAACAATCATGTTTGAGGCGAATGAACCAATCTCTAACACGATCTCTAAAGATGAAGACGAGCGTGCGTCACGGATTCAGTAAGGGGTGCCGAGCTTCCAGTCAAATAAGAGAGGACGAAGTACAAGTGATCCAGGGCATTCCTCGGTTGGAGCTGGCACCGGGAAAGAGAATTTCCAGTTGTATACAGATTACCGACGACCATGGCCGTGAACACACTTTGCCGAGTGGCACGGGGCTATTGATCCTACAATGTGACCTCTGAGGTCCTTTTCCAAATGAACAATGTCCTTTCTAGCGTTGGAAAAAGGATGGAGGATCCTTCACGAGACATTATTTCCTTTACGCCGTTGTTTCTGTGGATTTGAACCATGGGTCTCACTTCTCCAGTCGCTTCCTACCCACACGGCTCGCACTTACTCTTCATCTCGGAGATTACGGAATAATTCGATTAATGTAGACAACCGCGAGAAGAACAAGCAGCGACCCTGAAAGCTTGATGAGAATAAGCCTCAAATTGTCTTGGCATGGCGCTTCTGTCGGCGTTGAACTGAAGCTAGGTGCATTAGCTACAACTTTTAGTGCTTGTTACTGTAGCACAAAAGGATTCACAATTTCCCCCTGTGCCAAGTGTCGACCACCCTTTGATATAACAATATGCAATTATACACATAAGGATGACACCCATGGGATTCCAGATGTCGAGAGAAGACCCGGAGGCAAGCTGTGATGGGATGGAGATTCAAGACTCGGGCATCACGAACTCCCTTCATTCTGCTTCCAAATAGCCTTGTTCAAGGCGTCCATTCATTTCTTGCAACTTAAGTGCTGTAAAGCCAAGAGCTCGCTCAATGTCTTCACGTGCCGCCATCGCCGCCATCGCTGGCCTATTCCTGCTTTTTGGCCCTCACCAAGCAGAGGCCATACAGCTTTGGAATGTCCCGGGCGCCATTTCGACAACTGTGCCAGCATCATGTCGAGCAGTTCTGGTGCAGAATATCACTTGCACCAACAATCTGGTGACAGCCTCAGAGGTGTCCAACGGAATGTCATTGATGGGGGATGAAGCAAACCAATACTGCACGACGGACTGCTACAATTCGCTCCAGAAATTCCAGACGAATGTTCGGGCAAAGTGCGGCGATACTATGTACGCCATGTACGCCAACAGCACCCTGACGCAGTCCGGAACGTCGCTTGCAGACGGGCTAGTGTGGGCATATAATGTCAGTTGCATACAAGATTCGTAAGTAAAGGAACGCACAGCCCACGAGAGACTGCGAAAGTTTGACATGATTGCAGATCCGGGTTCTGTCTCGCAAGTCTGTACGGCGGCAACAAGACGGCGTGCTCAGACTGTGCTTTGAAGTATGGTGCAGCCATGCTGAGCTCGGATTATGGGAGAGGTCGAGTGAGCCCAGGGGCATTCTCATCACTGATCTCGTCCTGCAGCGCCGACCCGTCCAAGTACGCGTATAGCTACACGACTACGACGCCGCCAGTGACGACAACGGCAACGACCACAGCAGCACCATCGCCCACTTGTACGGGCAAGACGTACACTGCCAGCAGTTCAGAGACTTGCGAATCCATCTCGAAAGCAAATGGCGTTGCAACAGACCTGATGATTTATCGAAACAATCTGGACTACAACTGCACTGCGCTCTCCGCCGGCATGTCACTTTGCCTTCAAGACACTTGCACGTTGAAGACTCTGGATCGCAACTACACCTGCAGCGATATCACAAGTGGACAATCTTTCTCCACTCTCCAGCTGGTCTCTTGGAACCCGTAAGCCATCTAAACATCCAGGGAGGGTAATCAGGTGCGGTACTAGTACTGAACTCTTGCACGCAGTTCCATTCATCCCAATTGTGATAACCTGGACAGCATGATCGGGCGTAGTATCTGCGTCTCCCCTCCAGGTGGTGGAAATTTCGACGTGAATAATACCGTCACTCACCCGCCACGCCCAACTCTGTCATCGTCGTTCTTCTCATCCTGGGTTCCCGCAACGGCTGTTGATAACCCGCCAAACATCAGCACCAGCTGGTACACCCCGACCCTGAATCCCACGCCAACCATCACCAGCAACGCGACCTGGAACGAGACGCTTTCCTCGCTCATAGCTGTGCGTACACAGTACTGCTGGTTCACGGACGAAGACTGGGCGCAGGGGATCAACGAAGACGAATACGCAGCGGGCTGCCAGACGCTGATGGATACATACTGCTTCCCTACGGCGGACGCACCTGTTCCGACATCTCCGAGCCACATCCCGGCCGTGTGCACGCCGGACAGGGCGACTTACATCACGCCGGCGGACCCCACGACGACTAATCCGGCCGGCGCCACACCCACGCCGTTCCAACCGGGCATGATCAGTGGCTGCCAAAAGTTTTACAAGGTTGCCAGTGGTGACACATGCCAGAAGATCGCTGATGCAATAGGCATTGCTCTGGATCAGGTACGTCAATCCCTTAATGAGTGTAGATGATGATTTCGATCTTCAAAAAGATCCCGCCGGCTGACACCCTCGTTGCAGTTTTATGGATGGAACCCGGATGTCGGAGAGAACTGCCAGGCCTTGTTCCTGGACTACTATGTCTGCGTATCGGCCTAGTTCACAGACTGCATTTGATTTGGCCAAATAATCTTGTAGTTGTTTTTCCTTGGTTACGAATTCTGCAGTTCTCAACAAGTGTAACTATTTCATTCAACTTCAAAGACGTCGAGTATTTGAACTACAAAATAGAAAACCGGTGAACCTCTCTTGTGGTACCAAAGCAGGCACGTGTGCTGGAACCTTAGACACATTATCTGAATCTTCCATCAAGTTTATCCATGCATGGGCCATCCACATAATACAACAAATATCAGGATCATACCGCTGGATTTTCTAGTTATGGGGAGTTTGTGCCACCAGTGTCCAGGCTGACCCCAATTATCCATCCAAGCCGTACAATGTGCGGCCAAGAGTCCCATGAGCCTTGTATTTATCATCAAGAGTCCCGCCCGGCTCGCGACGCCGCGCGTATTCACCTAGCTCTTCGTACCTGTCAACCTCGTCGAGCCACCAGTTCGAATCCCGAAACTTTGCTCCTAGCCAGTAATGACGTGTCTCAAACACCTCCTCGGGGCGCATCCTGGAATGACGCACTATGTTCCCCTGTGAGTCCAAGTACAGGAGGCGCAGTCTCCCTGTGTCGAACGCCTCCCGGTCAGCGACAATGAGAAATGTGGCAACAATTCTGACCTGCAGTTCCATCCCGGCGCCAGCTTCGGCCTCCAGTTCCTTTTCTTCGGCCGCCTGGATGGTCGCTCTGAGCTGCTGGACATCGTCAAGGCCCCAGGTTATGCCGCGCTTGTACCCTTGCTCTGGGCCAAGGAGCTCAGGGAGGACATCAAAGACGTCGTCCCACTTGTCGCCGAGGTTGAACAATTGAGCATCGTCAAGCACACACCATGGGATGGTGTCCTCCTCAAATGCCGGATCGTAATCTTCGTGGATCCCACGCCAATCCTTGAATGCATCATCACTGTCGTCGCCGTAGTGCGTGCGCAACCAAATGTCCTCGTCGTAGCGGTCCTTCCAGATGCTCCAGGCCGCTTGACGCCATCGCAACGGCCTCCACGGCTCCAGGATACTCTTGATGTCCTGTTCAGTGGGCTCACGATCCAGCGGCTGTATCTCCCCGCTGTGTCCACGCCCCGTTGCGTTCCACTCTTTGGGGATTTCTTCCAGCGCGAGGTAGTCACGAATCAGCTTGCGCCGTTGGTCATGCGGCGGCGCGGCCGATGAATAGTCCCAGTTCCGCTGTTTCAAAAAGGGTATCATGTCAGCAACGTAACATTTGAGCGCTTTGAAGGGCAACTTGGCTCACAATGAGGTATTGTTCCGCAGGGAACGCTCCCCAAGGAGGGGATACTTCCGCAACCGGCATGGTTTATCGCTGTGAGAAATGAGGAGAACGATTGTGTGAGCTGAACATCCACTGGCGAGGAGGTAGACGTGGCAGCTTCGGGCCCACGATGTGGAAGGAACTTGGGAAGGTAGGGAGGCGGTTGGGCAAGGGAATGTGTGAGGGTGCAACCATGGAGGGTCGACATCGCTTAGATGCATACCTCGAAAAGAACATATACGCGATGTAATGTCAAATTTCGACTCAACGGCGGAAGCAGTAGTGGAACCATGAAAAAACATTTAATTAGTGACCGGAAGAAACTATTGGAACTTTTGTGTAGCCATGCTACTAAGTGTCAAGACAACGAAGGATTCAGGAGGATAATGCTTGTCTCATTTAGTACAATATGTCAGCAACCTCTGCCTGGTATCAAACAGGCAAGGGTAGCTAGTTGAAGATGGTTGCAACACAAGGCTGTCTAAGCAATAACTGCGCATCACCGCCTCGGATGAATGCAAAGTTTCGCCGAGGTCACCTCAGAAGGATCAATGGGTTGAGACTAGTGTGAAATCTGTATCATGAGTTTCCTCTTCTGAGACTTCTTCCGAGATGACCGTACCACAGCTTTCTGAATCCTTACGGATCTCTGGCCGATCATGGCGCGCCTCCTTACAGCCGGGTGGCAAAAGGGGTTCTAGACGGCTAATATGGTGAGTCGGATGGGCGAGGCTTCCGGGACATCCAGATGACCATTCAAAGACTTCATGTCTCCGACTTGAGACTGCTCCGGCCCTGAGTTAGGTTGGGTCTGACAACCATCGTTCTTTTCCAACATTCTTTCCCTCCCAAGGTTTTGTCACTTCCCTGGATGACGAAGATGATTCTTACCTTGAAGAAGCCCAGTCTGGGCACACACGCTCTTTTGATATTTATTTTTGCAGTCATTCTTTTGTCGTTCAACGCCACCGCTCAAACAGCTGGCGGCGGCGGAACATGCTCAGATGCGGTGCCTTGCAAGGTCGGATGCTGTTCAAGCAACAATCAATGCGGCTTTACTCCTGACCATTGCGGCACGGGTTGTAAGAGTAACTGCAACGCCACGGCAGAATGTGGTCAATACGCCCGAGAAGGTGAAAAGGACTGTCCCATCAATGTCTGCTGCAGGTAAGAAACTCGGAGCACAGTGGCATCAACTCATTTGCTAATGATTAGAATCATAGCCAATGGGGTTTCTGTGGTACCACGGATGGATTTTGTGGCGATGGCTGCCAGTCGAACTCAAAGGGCGGAGGCTGCGGTGATGCTCCGTACGTCAAAGTTGCCCCAGTCCCATGTCTCTCCGAGTTCCTTTTGGTGCTGACCAAGTATCCGACGTAGCCGGCCGGGCTCGTGCGGAAAGAATACCGATGTTCTGAAAATGGAGCGTCGAATCGGCTACTACGAGCTGTTCAATGTCGAGCATGCTTGCAACGTCTTCGAACCAGAGGATCTCCTTGTGGCCGGTCTTACGCACATGAACCTGGCATTCGTCAATTTTGGAGACGACTTCAAACTCAACTCGGGCTACGGTAGTCTGATCTATCGTTCTGTACTGCTGAAGATTAACAATCCCGGCCTGCACGTCTCCATTGCTGTTGGAGGCTGGACATTCAATGACCCCCCAACCGCCAGTTACTGGTCAAACAGTAAGTGTTTTGAGGGTCCTCCCTTGGATCAACTCTTCTTACTCATGGATTATTAGTGGCCAGCACCTATCCGAATCGGCAGACATTTGTGAATTCTGTGGTTGACTTTTTGAAAAAATACGGCCTGGATGGCATTGACCTCGGTAAGCTAATACGTACACTTTCTGCCCATGGTATCCTCGTGGCCAAGTCACTAACTTCCCCGGAGATTGGGAGTACCCGGTAGCAGACGATCGAGGCGGAAAGCCAGAGGACACTGACAACTATGTGCTCTTGGTTTCTGAGCTCCGTGAAGCATTCGACGCTGAAAATCCGGCGTGGACCATCACAGTGACTCTGCCAACCTCATACTGGTACCTTCGAGGCTTTGACGTTGAACGCATGCAGAAATATGTGTCATGGTTCAATTTGATGTCTTACGACCTCCACGGGATGTGGGATCATGACAACACATGGACGGGTCCCTGGCTCAAAGGCCACACAGACATTACGGAGATTGACGAGGGTCTCGATCTTCTTTGGCGCAACAATATCAAGCCGGAGAATGTTGTGTTCGGCATGGCTTTTTATGGGCGCTCATTCACAATGGCTGATCCCAACTGCCACGAGCCCAACGGAGTCTGCCAATTTTCGACTGGTGGTATGCCAGGCTCCTGTTCCGACACCGTAGGTGTCCTGACCTACCAGGAGATCACGGCGAGGAATACAAGCCTGGATGTTCAGACCTATTATAACGCCAAGACCACGGTCAAGTACAACGTCTTCAATGGAAACCAGTGGATCAGCTATGACGACGCCCAATCCTGGTTTGATAAAAAGGCATTTGTATCAGACCGCTGCCTCAGCGGAATCATGGTCTGGGCCCTGGACCAGGACAATGCAACCTTCGACGCCTACGAGGGCCTGATGGGCGATACCTCCTTGCTGCAACTCGAAGGAGGTGGGCTCAGTGACGACGAGAAGGCGGCGCTGGCTGATCAGTTTGCTGCCTACACCGGCCAGAACTGCTTCGTAACTCCACGCTGCACAGATGGCTCGCCCAAACAACAAGGGTCCGACCAGGTGTGTCCTGGAGGATTCCAGTCTGTTTCAACGGCACACACGCCGAAGCAAGCCCCCGGGCACGATTACTTTGGGGAGTGCAGCGAGGGCTGGTACAGGCACATCTGCTGCCCGAAAAACGCCATGCCCAAGAACTGTGCTTGGAATGGCGCTCCCGAACGCAGCGCCTTCGGCTGTGACGGCCACTGCGGGTCTTCCCAGTTCAAGCTGAACGAAGACAGTGCCCTGGACGCCAAGGGCGAGGGAAGCTGCTACACAGGCACGAGGTCTCTGTGCTGTGACTCAACGGCCATCGTGTCCGATTGCTACTGGAGTCCATGCCAGGGGCCTTTAGCCCCTGGGACTAATCCTCAGTGCAACTCGGGGTACACCTTTGAAGCATTCAGGCTGGACAAGCCCGATGGGTCGCAGTGGTGCTCCGACACTTACGTCTCCCCCGTCGACGGGAAGATGGGCAGTCCCCTTCACGATAGATTCAAAAGCGCTCTCTGCTGCCCGGAGAAGCAAGTTTTTTCGAACTGTCACTGGTCGAACGACCCACAGCCCGGAGATGGTTATATTGTGACCACGGATCCCGAGCCGGTGTGTCTGCCACAGCAGTGCGGGAAGGGCAAAATAAAGCTTGCCGACGCTCTGGATCCCCCTGTGTCCCCGATGCTGAACCCAAGTCAGAGATATCCACTGTCCTGTGATAGTGTGACCATCCCCCCCGGCTTGGATATGCACTTCCCTCTCTGTTGCGAAGTGCAAAGCAAGTACAACAAGAAATGGCCTGTCGACCCCGAGAAGTTGTATGAGATATATTACAACGACCCGGAGAAATCCGACGTGCTTTGGCAGTACAGTGACGAAGTCACCAACAATGACAAGGACGACACCAGGTCTGATGCGGAGGATGGCACAGATGCCTTCGGCTTCTTGATGCTTGATGGCCCAGAAGGGTCGATCGACAACTCCTTTGCCACGACACAGACGGTGGTCAGGAGAGATGCCAAGATTCCCAGCGTCAAGCGGAGCCTGGTCACGAGTAACCAGACAGTTTTGGATCGAGTTTTTGAGCATTCCGAAGAGGTGATTCGTGTCTACTGCAACTACCCTGCAGGATCACCTGAATGCGAGAGAATCTGGATCGATGGCGCGGAAGACACGATCATCCGACTCCCGGATCACATCGGCGAGGGCCCATTTGCCCGAATTGTGTCCATGACACTTGCAGAGAACACCGAACTGCCTGACCACCATTTGAAGCATCGTGCTGCTGATGGAATCCATGAGAACCCTGTTTATGAGGTCAAGATTGACTACAATTTCCTCGCCATCACACCCAAGCGCGCGGATCAGCCGGTCATGCTTCGTGTAGACTACACAAACCTGCTCGGGTACTGGGATGAGGTCACGGCTGCCGATCCCAGCAAGATGAAGCGTGATGAGAATGGAAACACTATGCCTGACTGGCACTCCCGAGTTAGACGTGCCGTCATGAGGGACGCTACCATGCGGAAACGGTCGGAACCCATCAACATCACAGCCCCGTTGGACCCCGTATTCGCCGGCAGCAACGATGTCGCCGACTCGAACGGTGTCGAAAAGCGATGGTGGGGTGCCATTGGCGCGTGGATCAAGAAGCTTACTACTGTAGAGAAGTCAGAGCTGGGTGTCATTCCTCTCGGATGGTCCGACAGCATCAACCTCTTCCGTGCCCAGTGGGGATGTCCAGGGCAAACATTCTCTGCAAATCTAAGGATGGACCTGGAAGCTGAGATCCAAATGGATGCGACATACGCGTACTACCTCTCAGGCACTTTCATTCCGCCGTCGAAGCCAGAGGTCTACGCATATCTCGGTATGGAGCCGACCGCGTATGTAGGCCTCCGGATGGTGGGCAACGCTATCATGCAGACCACGACTGGCCGCAAGAAGATCATCGACACGCTTGCGTATCCGGGCCTGGCAGTTAAGGGTATTGCGGCTGTTGGCCCGACGCTGGATGTGTACGGTGAGATTCGCGGCAAGATCACACTGCATGGCGAGGCGTCGGCTGGCGCGCAAGTCAACTTCGGCAAGGCCGAGGTCTATTGGCCAACAGACGAGGATGCCAGCCAGCAATACCAGAAACTCATCGGCCTTGACAGCAAGAGCGACGTGCCCGCGCCGGACGCCATTGCGCCTACCTTCGAAGCCGGCGTTAGGCTTGATGCTGGGCTCGATATCATCGTGACCCCGGAGGCCAGCATCGGGGTCAAAATTGGAGGCGGCAGCCTCGTGGGCGGGGTCACCATCATGGATGCTCAGTTGACAGGATACGTGACTGGTGATTTATCCTTCCAGGCATCTGGGGATGCGGACCTTACTACTGGCAAATTCCGGTATTCCTATGGTGTTTATGTCTTCTACAATCTGGGATACAAGGTGACGGCCACCATTGTCGGCCTTGTGAACTGGGCAACTGGCCCCACCCAAGCCTATACACCCAGCAAGAGGATCAATGTCTACGGCCCAGTAAGCGGCGAGATCTCGCTCACAAAGCGAGCACTTGATGGTTTCCAGCTGGATGGGGACTCAGATTCGCACGCATCGAACGGCACCATGAGCCTGCTTCCGAGAGCCGATGAGGAGGGCGACGTGACACCAAACGATCCAGAGTTCACCCAGAATCTACAATGTCCGCCAGGTAGCAGCGGAGATGTGAAGTTACCGGAGCTGCGATGTAAGTTGAACGATTTAAACACCTGCAGTCTTCAACTGTCACAAACCTCTTCCCAACCGCCCCTGCCCACTTCAAAAATCGCATCCATCACTGAATGTGCACACAAATCGGCGCTCTGCGTCAGGTATCCTATCTTCTATGTCAGAAAGCAAACAGAACACACACAACATTGATGCTAACCTTCCGTCGGTACACAGTCAACTGTGATGCGTTCGGCCCTACGCAGGTTCTTCCAACCGCTCTGACCAGAAAGTCACGCCTTGTGCCCGGAATGTGCGATGGATGGACCTCCATGAGCCAGCGTCCGACAACCCTGACGTACTCAGCGGACAAAGCACGAAACGGAGTACGACGCGGGCAGCAGTGCCCGTCAGGCTTTTGTAGAGAGGCGAGCGATACTCTTCTAGATGTCACTGGGCGGTCGCCACCCCTCGAGTGCGATGAGGCGCCGTGGGCTTCGAGCAAGGAAGGGGGTAATTTCTACGACAACCTTATTAGCAGGAGCCAGACTTGCGTGCCGAGCTATCAGAACGGCGGATGGGGAGGAAGCTCTTGTCAGAGTAAGTCCTACAACGATGCTGAGGACAATAATTGGCCAACTGACTCTGTCCACTCAGAAATGGTCCGCGATCTCCAGACGAATTGGGGACAGCTCGACCCAGAGCTGCCCAAAGACCAACGGGTAGACAAATGGGTCCCATGGACATCTGACGGTATGCACATGCTCTCTGTGAACACCGCACACGGAGAGGCGTTTGAAGACACTTGACGAAACAGACAGAAGAACCGTGTACTGACGAAAAGAATAGCATGGACGCAAAATACGTTGCCCCAGCGTGACGCCATGTACCCGAACAGAATGCCCGAGCCTGACGGCATGTCAACACGCACCAGTGATCAGGTGTCTTGGTACTTTAGACGGAATTACACCTGGTCCATAGTCGACTTCAGTGACGAGGCGAGCACCTGGTGGGACGCCACGGGGAGGTCGTTCGCCAACACAAGGTACCAGGGCCCGACCGGGTTTGATGGCATCCTCTGTGCGCTCAACACATTTGGCGAAGATTACTTCCGCATGCGCGGCAGCAGAGACTACAATGGCTACTGCATGCGCGGCCCTCTATACAACAGCCAGGGCTGGCTGGCTATTTATCACGCCGCGCAGTGCAAGATTACCTTTGGCACGACGACAAAGCGGAGCCTGGATGGCAGCGACAATTGGGAGGTGCTTGGTGAGTGTTCTCCCATCCTGTATAATCTTCCCACGTTGTCTGACTATTTCATTTTGCAGATGTTCAATTTGTGGATGACCCAGATGAGGAGGAAGAGGAAATCGTGGTGGAAATTCCCAGATATGACACGAGCCCAGTCAGTGTTTCTGATGGTGAGGACTCCAACTTGGGAATGCTAAAACCACCCATGGACTCGCGAGAAACACATACATTCGCTCAGCCTGTTTCCGAATTGGCCATTGAAACTTCTTCCCAGTCAGAGAGCGGCGGCGAGGGATTTCAAACATCATTAAACCCCCCAGTGGGTACATCTGCTCTGGGAGATAGTCTGAGCCTTGACTCACAGAATGACGTTGCAATTCCCATCCAGGTGTGGGAGGAGACCAATGCCCTGGATAAGCGTTCATGAACACTTGAGCACCGGCATTGCCGAGAGCACGCATCTTTCACACGGAGAGTGTTTTCAGAGTTCTAAGAAGGGTTTCGGCAGATAATGGCCTGTGGAACGTTTACTTACTAAGTACTATACTGACCTCAGGATCTTGTTTTGAATCTCCCGAGAACGAAAGGAGTATGCCTTCGTTATGTTATGTAGTTGGAAATAGGATTTTTATGGAATCAAGGAACTGGGTCTCCTTGTCACCACCAGCATGAAGCAACCACAACATCTTTGCTTCGGAAAAGCACAAACAATGATGCACTATAATTGCATCTAGTAAAGTAAATTGCAGGTGGCAGTCAGTGCCGAAGGGTTGAGTGAGCCACTGATGTCGGCTGAAAAAGAAAATTGTCCATGTAGTGATATTTTCACGCTGAGAAACGTGAAAAGACAATTTTAAAGAGGTTTTAAAAGACCCGGCCGGGGCGAGGAGAATGATTAAGGTGAGAATTCATTGCTTCGCTTAGGCCCGGGAAATACCCACGGGTGGGTAGTTTGAAATGGGTACCCGCAAGACCCATAGGTAATTATAGGGATAAAATTACTTATAGGTTTTAAGTAGGTTGGCTGGGTTTTAATGTTTATAAAGTTAGAAAATTATTATTTTAATTTTTATATTAAAATATTACATTATATATTTAATTAAATATAAATTAAAATAAATTAATATAAAATTATTTTTAATTATTTTTTTAAGTTTTTAAATAAGAATATATTTAAATTTTCTTTATTATATCAAAACAAATAAATATAAATAATATAAGCTTATTTTATTTAAAATATATTTTTTAAATATTTGTTTATTTTTTTTATTTTAATTTTATAATTTTAAAGCTGAAGTATTTTTAAAATAAGTTTTAATATAGTAGTTATTAATATTTTTTAATATAAAAGGCTTATTTAAAGGCAGGCTAAGGGGCTAAAGTGAGCTAAAGGGTGTGATGATCACTGGTTTCCGAGTCCTCTAAACCGGGTGAACAAAG